>VXAX01003646.1:970148-1053297 GCA_013399835.1 Leptocoma aspasia
TGTGTTTGATTGTTTTGACTATGAACTATGACTATGAGTCAAGGAGGGGGGTATTTTTTCTTTTGTCATGGTTTTGTGTGAAGTTACATTACATTACAGCAAAGAAAACCATGCCTAAAAATAAACCTGGATTATCCCAGGTAGAGGGGACACAATTGAAAAAGCAGGTTTAAAACATCAAATAATGTGGTACAATCCAGTCCTCCATGATTCTCAAATGCTGAAGAGGCATTCATCAGAAACCTTTTAGATGATGCCAGCAGAAATGCTATAATGAGTATTTCTGTCTTTCACTAAACAAAATATCTACATGGGGATTTTAGGTCCTTTCTAAAAGAGGGACTATGATGCCTGTTTCTTTCTCCTTCATCTTATTTATTGTAATACTGTAAACAAATTATTTAGCCTGAATTTTTATGTTATTTATATCACTACATTTTTAAGTATTGCACAGTGTAACTTGAGAGTGAAATCAAAAGACAGATTTCTGGTGGTGTCTGTGCTTGCTTGTTTTAAATTACTTATCCAGGTTATGTGTTACTGTACTGCAGGAGAAATAATGGCTTCTCTCTGCTGGAGTGTTATTTGAATGGAGCACTCCCTTTAGGTTTCTTGTTATCTGTGTTATAAAACTCAGTGGTCTCTAAAGATAATGTGGAAATAAGCAGAAAGATTTGGCATTTGGAACATTCTTTTCCTGATAAATTCTTTTTGTGTTGTGCACAGCACAAAGAATGGGATTTTCAACAGCATCTTAGCAACAGAAGGAGCTTAGTAAGATTTACAAAGGTACAAAAATGACTTAGATGTCAAAGCTTTCCTAGATGTGGTTAATGATCACCTTCAGCTTTTGTAGCTTCTGTACCTTTAGTCATGCTGAAAGTGAGTGACTGCCGTACTACAACCACAGCTCCTGGAGAGACCATCAGTCTTTCATTATTTCCCCCCTATGGATAAAACACCTTGTCTGAGCCCACCTGGTCAAGCACTGGCTGATTGCACCGTTCAGATGCCACATCCCCTCAAACAACAAAAAAAACTGTATTTGTGGGCTTGCAGCTTGGAAGGAAAAAGTGAGACCTCATGGTATTTTAGTTTCCATAGGTTCTTCCATTGAACATGAACTTTGTCTCTGCTCCTTTCCCACCCCTCCTTCAGCATCCAGTTACATTATTAAAAAATGAAAATAACAACAAGAACAAAAACACATTCAAAGCAGATTTTTTTTCAGTTATACCTCTTCCAGTAGTTTTACTACAGAAGAAGTAATATTGCATATTGATGAATTTTATAGAATTCTCTGTTTTCGTTGTACATCTCACTGTATACAATGGTATACCTGAGCAGCCTACTGTGTTCTATCACAAAGAAGAACTTGGACAAACTTAAATTGTGCATTAGAGGAAATTTGTGTAAACAGTGTTGTTGATTTTTCTTTCCTGGGCTTTGTTTTTTTTTTTGGGTGAGGATTTTTGGGGGTTTTTTGGAATAGTAAAAAGGTATGTATTCATTCATGTTTTTCCTGGAATTTATCTGTGTTAAAATTTCTTGAAACAGCACGTCTTGTTAGGGTGTAAGAAAAATCAAAGGGAAGGGTTTGCAACAGTATGACATGCGCAGCACCACTAAATCAGGCCACTTCTGCAAAAGTGGAAACAAATAATTTTACAATTTCTCTCTTTTTCATCATTTTTTTCCTTCTTTTGGACAGCTTTTAAAAGACTTCCCAGACGAGCTGCGTTCAGACATCACCATGCACTTGAACAAGGAGATTTTGCAGCTTTCCCTTTTCGAGTGTGCCAGTCGTGGTTGCCTCAGGTCTCTGTCTCTGCACATCAAAACCTCCTTCTGTGCTCCTGGGGAATACCTCCTCCGGCAGGGAGATGCCCTGCAAGCGATCTACTTTGTGTGCTCAGGTTCCATGGAAGTCCTGAAGGACAGCACTGTGCTGGCAATCCTTGGTATGTTCAAAATCACAGACTCAAAGGGGAAGAATGGTCCCCCAGTGTAGGAGAACCTTCACTGCTAACTGGTGGCTTAGAGTGTCCCAGTTGTCTGATGAGAAAGAATTTGTTTAATTTTAATCTGCAATACCTATTCTATGTACACTCCTATTTTTTTTTTTTTTAGTTAAACTTCCTTATATTTTGACCGAAGGAGCTTTCAATTGCCTGATTGTTAGCTGTGCTTCTGATTTCCTCATATTTATTCTTTCTTCTTTTCATTTAAAGAGGTTACTTGAAAAATTATGACACAAATTGCTGCTTTCTGCTATATTTTGTGATGGTATTGACAGCTCAAAGAACATTGGTCATCAGTTCCTACATCTTCCATGAAAATTAGTGGCTGGACAATGCTCCCACTAATGCTCCGAGATTAAAGAAAGCAGTAAGAGCCTACTCACTCTTTGGCACTTGCCTACAAACACCCCTTGCAGAAAAGCCATGTGGTGAGAAACAAGCATGGTTGGCTCTGCTCCCCCAAGCTACTTCATGCTAACTGATGCTGTCTGCAGTCATCTGAGTATATTAGAACTGAGAAAAGCCAGGAATTCTGTTCTAATAAATGTTTAGTTGTTGTTTGCAAGATGTCTGTTTTTACTCATTGAGCTTTAAGCATCTCTACCTATAAATTTTTGTGATTTACATCAATCTAAGGCCTACTAAAGAAATCCTCTTTATCTTCAGCTAAAAGATTATTAGACCTGTCACAGTTAATGTTTATGAAGTTTTTTGGGAAAATGTAAAATTTTACTCTAAAAGTAGAGATTATTTTATTATGTTTTTAATATCTCTTTAACTTCAATGTATTCTTCTTTCTCATAACTTTTAATATTCTTATAAAACAGAGTTTAAAAGGACATTTCCTTTTTTGTTTTCCTTCCTGTTTTGTGGGATTACACTAGACTGTTGATAGTGGAACTTCTGGTCTTCTGTAATTGAATTTCCTTTATTTTACTAGAATGCATTTGATTGGTCTTTTTTTAGAGTATAAATGTGATACAGGTCCTATTTGTTTCAGAACTCTTTAATTCTATTAGATTGACAGTCCACATCACTCTATCTCTTGTTTGTTTCTTCTAGTTTAAGAATCTCTTGATTTCATTAGATCACATAAATCAAAGATATAAAATATGGCTTATAATAAAACATAAGCTAAAAGCCAGCAAAAGTTCAAGAGGTACTTCCATTGGAACTATGATTTCATTAATGATTCCATCTTCAGGCACTTCTGAAAATGTTAATTAAAGCATCATTGTGTAATGGTGACAATCAAAACAGTAAGAAAGAGATTAGTGGATTTCTGAGAGAAGTTAATGAAAACATAATGCAAAAAACATAAACATAATGGTGAAATAATGTTTTGTTACAGTGAATGGGAGCTTCATCATTTAAACCTAAATAACTCCAGCAGAAGGTGAATGCATCAAACATGTAGGTCCCTGTGAGAAATTGTATTACTGATGTCATGTAAATCCAAGACAGCAGTTTTTTCCCTGACAATGCTGAGTTACTTGCAGTTTCCAGAATATTTTATAATTCTGTCCTGATTCTAATTCTAGTGGATTAGTTTTTGTTTACTGAACCATTCTCACTAACAAGCAGTGCAGCAACAACTCAGTGAAATGCTCTCATTAAATACATCTTCGCTTCCCCTAGAGATTATTACCTTACCTCTAATAGTGATGGTTAGGGTATATTTTATGGTAAAATGTGTTTTAATATGAGTTATGCACTGTTGGAGCATATATCTTTGATTTGCTAAAATATTAGCCATAAAATATTTGAAAAATATCCATAATGAGAACATTTATAACTTTGACTGCATGTCCCTGATTTATTGAAAAACAGATGTTTCTGTGAGAGACATGTATATATAAGCTTATTATCCAATTAAAGAAAAAATAAAAGAGCTACTAAGAATAGCTGAAATGATTCTGTTATGTAACAAATGTTGACATTCAAGGTAGAATCATTTAATCACTTCATTAATTCTACATGAAACTTCAGGTTATTACCTACAGCCTTTGCTGCATGATTTTCATTGAAAAATAAACATATATTAGCATTACCAGATCAATTTTAGTATCTTTAAGCCTGAAATTACTTCAAAATTTTAACTACAATTCAATAAAAATCTAACATTTTTTCCAAAATGTTTATGCAGTATTGATACTAACACTGTTCATTTATCTAAAAAGTTTCTAATTAAGATGTTTAAGGATCAGTTTTGGTATATTTGGAATATTCTTTCCCTTGTCCACATAAACAGCCAGCAATAAATTAACACTGACAGCCCTTTGCTTAATGTAATGGAAGAAATCTAAGGAATTGTTGATATTTACAGTAAAATGTAAAGGTGTATTACTGCTTAGCTTTATGCTATATTTAACAATAGCAATACAAGTTGTGTTGAGCAATGACAGATGTTATTATTACCTATCAAATTTCTCTTTCCCAGATTGACTTAAGCTCATTCTAGTTCTCATTTATTCTGAGATTTTTAAGAGATGCCAAAATAGCATTAATATATGTATATTCCTAGCATAAGAGAAAATCCCTCCTTACCTTGAGTTTATGATAAGTACTTCTGAAAAAGTTGTTCAAGCTCCACATAAATAAGAAAAAAATAATTTTAAGGTACTAAAAATGATATTTTAATATGCAGAACTATCCTATTTAAGAAGGTTCAGGGATGATTGACTGATTAGTTTAACTTATTCTGCAAGCTGACCATTTTCTCTGTAATATACAGTTGGAATTTATATTTCTGTGTAATATACAGTTGGAATTACATGCTGGGTTAATTTTCCAATGTGACAGTCTTAACTTATTATTTATTAATCACAGAATAATGTAAGATTGAAGGGACCTTCACACCTTCAGAAGCTACCTTACTTAAACCCGCTTAAAACAGAGCAAATTTATCTCAGAGTCGTCAGGGCTATGTCCAGGCAAGTTTTTAACATCTCCAAGGATACTCACAATTCCACAGTCTCTTTGGGCAGGCTATTCCACCATTTCTTGACTTTCATTTCCTGATTTATAATGAAAATTTAATTTATTACACCCTGTACCCAGTACATCTTGTTGCCCCATGCACTCTGAAGAGAAGTTTAAATCTGTTTTCTCTACAATTTTCTGCTGGGCTGTTGAAGACACTAATAAACTCCTTCCTTTGCCTTTTCTTTGTAAGACGGAGCAATACCCCATTTTTTCAGCCTTTTCTCATAAATTATATTCTTTAGTGCCTGATTCTTGGTAGCCTCTTTTGGTCTCATTCTAATATGCTAATATTATGTCTTGTACTGGGAAGCCCAAAACTGGACACGGTGCTCCAGATGAGGTATGACAAATATAGAGTGAAAGAGTCATTTCCTGGGACTTGCTGGCTCCACTCTTGCTAATGCTGCACAGGAGATCTTTGAACTTCTTTGCTGCAAGGACACATTGTTAGCTCATGTTCAGCTTGTCCACAAGGATCCCCAGAGCCTTTCCTGCAGAGCTGCTGCCCAGCTGGTCAGTTCCCAGTCCATACTGCTGTAGGGAGGGGTTTCATCCCAGGTACTGGACTTGGCATTTGGTTTTGTTGAACTTCATGATATTCCTAGCAGCCCTTCTGTCTTTCGTGGAGGTCCCCCTAAATAGCAGCTTTGTCCTTCAGAATATCAACCTATTCCCCCAGTCTGACATTGCCCATGACTTGCTGAGAAGGCACTCCATCACACTGTCCAGGTCTTTAACAAAGACTATCTGCTTTAACTCTTGGGTAAAACCTCTGGTTCAATGACTAGACTTTGAAATTTATACCTCAGATCAGATGTTTATGGAAGCTTTTAATTATAAAATTTTTGTGCTCCTCAATATATGGCCAATCGAAGTTTTTAATACAACCAGTGTTCTAAGGCAGTCTTGCCCATAAATGAAAAGAAAACAGCATAAGGATTCTTTCTTAAGCCATTTTTTCTTCTTGACAGAAACATTAAAATGCTACCTTAACACCTGCATTTGTGCAGGTGTTGTGCATTTAAGACATGCACAAAAAGCCCTGGCAACCACTTTTTTGAAAAATAATTGCACCTGCTATTAGTTATTAGTGTAAATCTTCATTTTATACATATTTACTTTATTGCTCCCTCAAATCAGCCAGTTACCTGTCTGGAAATTAGTTTTTGTACCTCCAATTAATTGTGTATAAGTTTGCACCTGCAAAAAGAGGGAAAAAAATTAGTCTATGATCCTTTGGCATGTTATTAATTAAACAAGGCATTAGTAACAATGGGATTTCAGGTTCAGGTGTAGCAATTATATTAAACAGCTTTATGATTCAAAAAAGAAATAAAGAATTTATGCTTTGAAGATAATTATTTTTGTATTCTCTTTTAGGTAAAGGAGATTTAATTGGAGCAAACCTATCCATTAGGGATCAAGTCATTAAAACAAATGCAGATGTTAAAGCTCTAACATACTGTGACCTCCAATGTATTATACTCAAAGGTCTCTTTGAAGTGCTCGACCTTTACCCAGAGTATGCTCACAAGTTTGTTGAAGACATCCAGCATGATCTCACTTACAATCTAAGAGAAGGCCATGAAAGTGATGTAAGTATCTTTAAAGGTCTCTGCAGTTACTGTAATCTTTCAGGTGTTTCTCATACCTTAGTAATTTCTTATAATTTTATCACAATAAAGAAATAACATGCAAGTTATGTTAAAGGAACTGCTGATTCCATTTGTTTGATAATTCAGATATTACCTACATAAATTTTTTTATCAGTTGGTCAGATCATAAACATTGAACAACCTCTCTGCTTGTCATTTTTCACAACAAACATCATCCATGAGAGAAAATTCTTTATTTTTATTTTTTCTTTATGTCTAAAAATTATTTTATAGTTATGTAAGCTATGTGTCCAAATAAAGGTTTTTTAGCCATACCTTTACTAGAAGCTCATGTGCCAGCTTAATTAACATTCATTTCATCCATCATTGGTTATCACTTTTAGTTAAGAATGTCATCACACACACTGAAAAAAGAAACCCAGTTGTTTCTCATACACTGCAATTAGAATGCGTTTTTCCACTTAAACGGGTACTTTATTTTGGAAAAAAAAAAGCAAAACAAACAAAAATCCCAAGCAAAAACAAAAGAAGAAATTCCAGATAAAGCACTCCTGAAAAGCTTCAGTACAGACTCACCAAAGTATTTGCATGGATATTATATAGAAAATATGTCTATCCGGATTTTAATAGTGAAAAGCTTTTATGACATCTCTCTTTTTCTGATTTTATCACATGAATGCTCAAAGACAGTTATAGCCAAACTTTCAAACTGGTGTTTAACTGTTCAGGTGTTTGTCTTTGTTTTGTGCTTCTCCTAACACAGAGAGAAGTAACATTGGAAAAACATGAATTTTCACTAGGGTACTCTCAAAACAGGGAACAAATATAATGCCAAAGAAGAGTGCACCAAAGTACTTTTCAGTGCAAAACCCCAATGAGTTTGATATATGGGCTGATTTTTCTACGTAGCTTCCTATTAGGTGTACTTTGGTGCCAGTGTTTCCACAGAAACACTCTATTAAACCATTGCAGCAGAAAGGAGTCCATATATAAGTGTGTACTTCTGGAGAGGAAAATAACCAGGATATCTCATTTGTTTGTCTCTTGAAATGTCTCCAAACTTCCTGCTGCTGAAAACAGCAGCTGAGAGTACACAGCTGTTCTGAGAGCCTGGTGATTAGTTTGTGTAACACCCTTTCCTTGGGGAGGAATGTTTGATCTGAAAAGGAGTAAAACTCCATGTAAAGATAGTGTTTGAAGACGATTGCATTCCCCACTACAGTTTTGCCAGGGAACTTGATGGATCCCCACAGTGTGTTGCTTCGTGCTTTTCTGCGTGGTGACAAACCTGGGGATCACCCTCTCAGCTGCATTCAGGTTTTATAAATTCAGGGATGATTATTCTAAATTAGAGTCAGCTGGGTGACGTACAGACTCTCTGCTGAGAGCAAGCCTACAGCAGCCTCGAAGGTGAGTGTTTCTCAGGCTCTCTAAGAAGGACGGGATTTAAAGTAATGTGGGACACATCCAAGTAACTTTTCTGCTTTCAAGTAGAAAATATTTAAAACATTTTTGAATATATGCTGTATTTTCATGGTATAATCTGTTACCTTGAAATTAAGGGAAAAGATATCCTGACATGGAATAGCATTCAGTGTCAGAGGCTGATAAACAGAATCCAAGACAGATTATGAGCATCACTTTTGCCTACATCCTCTGCTTAGCTATCACCTCCACTACTATTTCTCTTGCAGTAGAACATCTCATTTCTTTTCCAAACATTTTACTTACCAATAAGGATAAACAGCATAAATAAGGCAGCCAAAAATTGTACCGCCACAAAGACAGGGTTCAACAAATGAGGACAGATATCTATGTCAGTGGCAAGTGTGCCTGGCCAACCACTCACTTTGCTTCAGCAGGAAAATACCCTTGCTTACAGAAATAATTGGAGTTATCTGATGGTTACTCTCAGAGCAAAGTAACAAGAAAGTTTTCAGAAGTACAGTTTGTGGGTATGTTAATATGACTTCTTGCTTCTTTTTGGTTTTACTTTTTTTTTTTTTTTTTAATACAGTACTTGGGAATGGTGTTATGGGAGAGCTTGTCAAATAGGCCACTGTATGTGGATTCCCTCTCCCTAATATAGGGAGGTTTTACTTTAAGGAGTTTCTGTGACTTCTGCAGCTTTATGGAATTTTTTGGTTTGGAGAACTTTTCCATAGTTAAACAGTAGATCTATTAATTTGAAGAAGTCTGTTTCTTACTCTCTTTTTCTTGGATGTTTTAAATGACTGTAAATCTGTAGCTCAATGTGAATCTAATACTTCTTAAAATGAATCACCAGCAGTATTCAGGGTCAGGTGAACTGCAGGGTGAAATAACATTTCCCCACTATGACTTGTGAACTGTCTTTCAGTCTTGACCTAAAATGTTATTGCATTTTCAGTCAAAGTCCACAAAATCTACTGTAGGTTGAAGATTTATTAAAACTTTAAGCCAGCATTAAAAAGCTGAGAATGAATAAGAATTTAGCCCTGTTGGTTCATTATCCCCTTTCCACCTTTGTTGTGCTAATTAAAATTGAATCAGAGATTTGAACTGAATGAGAAGCATGTGGACAAAAAAGGGGTCAGAAGCCATCTGTAGTGTCCTTTTCTTGAAGTGTCAAAATTGGATACTTGGCACTAGATTACATATCTTCCCTACCTACACACACACAAAAAGGAAATATTTTAAGCTTGTTTTCTTGGTTCATTTGCAAGTCTAAGAGGATATATAATGATGTGCTTCATCTGCACTAAACTCCAAGTAAGGTATAGCTGTGGAAGAGGCTCAAGGACTTCCACAGTTGTGTCTCTTTTCCGTAAAACGAGGAGATGTAACCAGCTCTCCCAGCAACAAGTAGAAACTGCACCTGTCTGGTTATAGACTGATTGAAAGTGCTGTTTAGCAATCTCGGAAGAAAAGCCCAGATTTTAAGTATAGGAGCAAACAACTATTTCATGCTCTAATGAGTAAAAGGTAGAGAAACAGACACAAAATCAGAGAGACAGCATTTGAGTGATTCCTCATGGTAACTCTTAAGCCAGGAATTGATAAGTGATTTATTATTAAAAATATTAATGTGTGTTCAGACACACTGGAAGTGCTATTTTGCCATCTTTTTATACGTTTTCATCACAGCAAAATATGAACTAGGAGAAGAGACTTTTTATTGATTTTGCATACTCTGCCCCTTGCTTTCTTTGCTCCCCTTTGATCAATAAACCAATAACTGTGTTTGTAAATATATTCAAATATTATGGACAGTTAGAAAATACTAACTTTTCTAGTAGCTGGAGTTGTGACATTATAAAAATTCAGCCATTTCAACAAATTTTTCTTGGTCTGAGACTATGTTGTCATAGTAAGGAAATAGTTTGCTGAGTGACACAGATTTTGACATGTGCCTCACCCTATCTGTATAATTTTTCACTATGAATTCCAGATTGCATATGTATTAGGCAGTGAGAGTGTCTCATATCTGATTTGGTAAAACTAAGCACTCAGAAGAAGGTTCTTACATTCTTAAAACATATGTGGATACATCTATAAGCATACATTAATATGAAAGAAACCGGAAATTATATTGTTATCCACCAGCCCTGGAAAATGTGTTATTTGATGAATTTAGAGAGTAGTAGCAGCTGTTGATAATTCTGATTTATCCTATGAAGAACTCAGAATAAGTAAATGTTTGGACAATATCTTTGTAGGATTTGTGAGTTTATTGTTTCTGATTATTTCTTATGTCCACACAGAAGAACTTACAGTGTAGACAACATTTTTCAGATTAAAAGATAATAATTTTAAAAAAACCCCAAAGGCTGGTTAGAGCCACTCTGATAAAAAGAACAAGAAGCCTCCTTGACACCTATACCATCAAGCTATAATTAAGTCCTAAAGGAAGACAAGGCACATGCAGGCACAGTCTTTGTCTCACTAAAGCTCTATCAATGGGAGTCACTTTCAAAAAGAAGAGGATATATTCCTGAAGAATCAAAAATCTCTGTTTGTAGATAGGACTTGCAACTAAAAAGAATCTACTTTTCCTTTTGTGGACTTAAAAGTAGTGTTCTGGCTCCTACGAAAGCTTTCCTTCCCCTCTCCCCAATGAAGAAGCTGTTCTCTAAAATGCAAACACAGTTTGTGAAACACGAGGAAGGATTGATTCCATCAGTGCATTGCAGTGTAAATGAAACATAATTACAAGGTTTCATGAAAATGTGGTAGATTCCTTTTCCAGTTGGGAACATGGAGTCTTACTGCACCTTAGCCAGGTTCCTTGATAATAAAATAAATAAATAGACAAATACATTCTAAAAGGCGATCTAGCAACTAAGAAGCAATAAAACCAAAGGCTCTCCCCCCATCTTCCCTCATGAAGGGAAATAGGGATTAATTCTGACAAATAGGGATTAATTCTTGTCCTTTGGAGAGGCTGGTGTTTAGAATTTATTAAATCTTAATGACTGAGTTGCGAGGAATTTTTAATATAATAAAGCTCAGGTTGTTATTAGCAATATCTAAGAAATTACAAGGGATGCTCCTCATTTTCTATTGGAAAATCTGACAACTGACCAAATTAATTGTTCATAAAGGTGAAAGCAGCTCTAAGCTCTGGAGCATACAATAGAAGGCACATCTTGGGAAGAAAAATGTCTACAAATTCTAATCTAAAATATATTGAGCTTTCTGGTTTGTTCCAGCTAAGCCTTAAGTAAGTACTTTAAAAGCATATAAGAAATTCCTCTTCATGTCATTTTAACTGCTTGTTTGAAGTTCTTTTATCTTTCCTTGTTCTAACTGCTGGCATTGCCGTTGTATCTGTAATCAGAAAATGAATAGCAAAAAATATTTTTAATGCAAGCACAAAATTCAGATCAAATCCTGCCTTGCCACTGCTTGGTTTTCAGCTAGTAGATTACATATTTGACATGCATTCTTTCTTGTTTTTAGTTATGCTTCTCTAGGTCTAGGTTTCTACTATAGGTCATCTGAATTTATGAATGTTGCTTTCCAATACAGCAATAACATTTTCTATGACATATTTGGTTATCAGCATTGAAAATAGTGTGAAATTTCTGAATTTTTTAATGCATTGACTGTCTGCATAGCAAATAGTATTTCACATTAAAGGAGCAAATAACTTATCCTACTTGCTACTCTATAAATATTAAGGAAAAAGAAAAGCCCTTTTTTTTTTAAGTTGCTTTTAATTTTGGCAAGTTTTGTAAAATAAGAAAACCTGATAGAAACTTCAGTCACATAATTACTTATTGATGTGTTTCACTTTCAAATAAAAAAAATCTTATTTCATGGGTATTACCTATGTGTTTATGATAAAAGTCAAGCATTGAAAAAATGAATTTCCATATCAGCTCTTACTGCACTACCATACTTAGTGACTATTCCTCTACTCCAGCCTAGATCACAGTTCACCCTGCACACTGTAGGACAATCATAGGTTGGAAAATATTGCTAATAATAAGTAATTTTCATAGAACATTTCCCAAATAATTCCAACCAACTTTTTAACAGAGGAGATGGTTTTGTCACACCACCCAGCAGCTGTAAAATGAAGTGGTTTACCTTAAAAAAGTCCATCAGTCCTACTTCAACAGTAGGGCTGGATAACTTTGAGGAAAACTTGTAAATTTTAAATATGCCTAGAGCATATTAAGCACCCATCTTTGTCAGTAGCTTGTCTGGTGGAGGATCCTGTAGTATTATTATTGCAGGTGTAACTCACTGGTGTTTATTGTCAGCAAGTATAAAGCTTGCAGAATAAGAGATGAATCAATGGCAGTTTTTGTGCTGCTATACAAGAATTACAACAGGTAGAGTATAGAATTGAATAAATCACCTAAAGCAATGGAGGTCTAGTACTTTACCTGTATGATTATTCAAAGAAAACCCCAACGAACAACAAAAATAATTTTTAAAGTGTGAACCAACAGTTTAGATCTTTCTCTTTACTCCACGTGCACATGGTTCCCTTTGCTCTGGTTGTTCTGGTAGAAGCCCTGAGTGACTGATGGCTGAACAGCCACTGCTTCTGCCCAAAAGACACCATATATTAATTTTTCCTTTATACCTTTTGATATGAAGTGGAGTCTATAAACTCTCAACTTCTCAGTGATTATAGTGTAGGAATAAAGGTGCTCCTCATGCTGTCAAAAACTAAACTAATTTTAAAACTGTTAACATATAATTAACTTTGATTCTTGATATGTTCCTTGGAGTAGGTCTCTTACCTGCTTCTCTGCATGGACTACTCACTACTCTCCAATTAGGGCTGCTGTCAAATATAACTCAGGGCTCTCATATTTTACAGCTACTCAGATTTTTCGTTTATACTTCTGGGACGATCTGGAATATTTTTTTCCTTCTTCCCTCTCTCTCTTTTCCTCTTCACAAAAAAAGTTACTCTATTGCTGAACAGGGCAACACTCAGACAATGTCGTCTACACAGCTCAGCTCCTCTATTCCTATGGAACAAGTCATGCAGCTGTACATGGGTGTGAGCACTGGCAAAAACAAACAAAAACAGAGCAGTTATTTCACCTCTTTCACACTTCATTTTTGATATTAAATGGGTGAGATGTATTTTGGGAGCGAGCTCTGTCCAATAGCTCTCTGCAAGATATTTCACAGGTCTCCTACCCGTATTCATGATAGTAAGCATGTTTTGCTGGATCTTTGACTATTAAGTTGTATGCTAGTTTCAAACAAGGAAATCCACTGCAATAGGCTTCCCCTTATGCAGGGTTACAGCCAGTCCTTCATCCAGACCCTCAGCCTGACAATTAACTGCTTCACTTACTGTGGGAGCAAGGCTGACCTGGAGCTATAGTGGAGGAGTGTAGGCCACGTCTGATGCCTTTGTTTTTTGTAGCCTGGTAGCTCATAAAGCTTGTTTGCTATCAGTTGCTGGTGAGCCTGATGTGTGGTGCCTCTGAGCCATCTCTTCCCCCCAGTACCCCTCAGGATAATCACCTCACTGTCGTGTTTCTAATATATCCTTCAATATGGTACGCTGCTGAGAAATAATACAACAAGGAAACATGTAATTCAAAAATGATAGACCGGTTGGCCTTTTTATTTTCTTTCCTAGTATCTTTACCCAAAGAATCTTTTTTCACTAATAATCTCCTGTTTCATTTCTGTAGCCTTGTAATTCTAATATTTGTGAA
The DNA here is from genome assembly GCA_013399835.1 of Leptocoma aspasia. Lineage (NCBI taxonomy): Eukaryota > Metazoa > Chordata > Aves > Passeriformes > Nectariniidae > Leptocoma > Leptocoma aspasia. The sequence goes on from VXAX01003646.1 coordinate 983,949, forward strand.
AATAATAACAGACATCTACACTATCTGGTTTTGTCTCTAGTAATTTATTCTTCTGATTTGGGGTTATTTTCCAGTTAGAGGATTCATCCCACCACAACTTATTTGAGCAGCTATGTAATCTTTTCCATTTTTTTTTTTTAAATTTGTTTTTGTATTTGCATAAATCTTTCCCATTTCACCCCTAAAACAAGTGGAGAATTCACTGTAAGGGTGAATCACAAAAGATATGGAAAAGGACAAAGAAGAGGGGAGGAAATTAATCTATTTACGTTAGTCTGGGACTATGTTAGGTATATGTGACTCATCCCCAAATTCCAACTCTTACTTTTGTGAATGGATTAAGAGACAGGAATTATGAGCTTTACATTATTTATTAAAAGCTTTAAATTATTTATTAAAAGATTTTTACAAGTAGACCTTAGCACTTGCTTGACAAATACAAAAAAAATTTAATTGTAACTAGAATTAACATGTTTAAATAAGTGACAAAATTTTACTTCTAATTTTAGCTTTTGAGTCTTTTTGAACACTCTCCATTCCCATTCATTTCACTTTCTGGGATTATTACATTCTGCATCAGATTATAAAGCTTAACCCGAGGGTAACACATCGAAAAAAATCCAGGCTAGCAAAGCAGCTTATGATGTTTTTAGACTGTTGTATGAGGAGAGTATAAAACACTGTGTCAAACACAATTTTAGACAGGAAAAGCTCCTGGCTTTCAGAGTATTGCCTTGGAATCTAACCATATTTATATTTTAATTAGACAGGCATCCTAGAAGAAAACTTTTTCCCAATATGTCTCAATGTGCCTTAGGGAACAAAAATGTAACTTTTACAATATTAATATTATCTTTGTCTCTACACTGTAAAAAATGGAAAACAGAATTAATCATAATATAGCCAATCTTTAAAATTATGTCAGTTCGGAGAGTGGATTGATTTTTCAATTTTTTTTTCATTATTCCTTTTATTTTGTATTGAAAAAGCACTGATCCATTGAGGACCTTAAAGTTAGAAGCCCTTTTACAATAACTTGTCCCTTTATTATTCTGGGTAATATAGGACTAATTAATGAAGGAAATGATAGCACCACAATGTCTTCTATAAAAACATTAGTTCTGAGGGCATAGACTACCTTGATATATAATGTTCATGTCAGAGTGGCTTATGTGTGAAGTTTCAACATGACTTGCAGAATCATTATAACCTCAGGATACATGCTGAAATGTGTGAAACTAAATGTAGTGTAGTCTTTGAGAAAACTGCCTATAATCTGTGCAATTTGTGTATCAAACTGGCATTTTACATTGATACAAGGGTGTGTTCTCAGTTTTGAGCTGGTAATGTTTTTAATGCAACTTTTCTTCAAACATCATAGAGCAGTAGAATAGCAGACTTTAGAAAGGACCTCTGAAGGTCATCCAGACCCACCACTCTGCTCAAAGATATGAAAGCATGTAAAAACAAAAAATATTTATGTACAAATGCAGCCAAAGCCTTTACTGATATAAAAAATAATATATCTGCATTTTTTTTAATCATCTATACTTTCACCCAGTAAAACCAGGGTTACAAAACCTGCCTATATAAATGCAAATACACTAATGCCGAAAATAGATTTCATACCCAAGAGATATACATTACATATATATATATAATATATGTATTATATATAATATAATTATATTTATATGTATAATATATTGCATTATATTATTATTACCATGTTGTTATTTTCCACATCAGTGAAAATTTTCAGTGATGTGGTAAATAATTACACGACTGTAATAATAAATGAATAATATATTTTATACATATGTACTGTATATACAGTACAGTACTGCATAGATAGTAAGTGTTCAGAGACAGCTTCCATTGCCAATCACCCTATGTCCAGTGTTCATTCAATCATTGTACAAAATTGATATTGGATTTCTATTACTGTGTTTGGTTTTGCATCATGCTAGTTTAAAGAATTCAAGCAATTTTCTTTAAAATTCTCCACGGATATGTTGCTGTCCTCAGGGAGGCACTTACTAGCACTCATCCCACTCATTCGTCCTGTGAATGCTAACAAAACACCTGGCCAACATGTGGGAATATGTAGAAATAGGCAATTGGCAGTAATTAAATTAACTGGAGAATATTCAATATCCACTTCATAGTCCCCCTCTTTTCTTTTCAAGATTCTCTGGAGTTAGATATCAGATATATTTATGTAAAATATATTTACATAAATACTAGAATGAAGTTTCATTTAAAGATAAAGCTAACAATACAAACACAACTCCTTCACTGTATCTACAGCCTCAAACTGAGGAGCCTAACAGAATATCAATCCAGGGCCAATCATGCAAATATTTATGAGCCTGTTCAAAACCTTAGAGCTGCTTGAAGTTAAGCACATAAGTTTTATTGCTTTGGAAGGTGTTAGCCTTTATTGTAGTTTCTATTATGTAAGTCTTTACTTGACTATAATCAAACTGTAGGAGTATTAAAAAGCTTTCTCCACTGTATCTCTTTTCTGCAGTAATCTGAAAGCTTTTCCAAAAATACAACCTGCCAGACAGTACAGTCAGTGCCAGGTCTATTGTCTATTTTAACAATTCCTCCTTTTGTTGTCTTTTTATCTTATTGATAGACTGTTCTTTTTTTAATTATTTTTTTTTTTAATTCTTACTGCTACAGTGATACAGATTTACTGTGAAAGATGCCTTTTCAGAGCAGTTGAGACCCTAATTTCTTCTCCTGCTTTGTGGTGGGGAAGACAGATGTAAGCATATAGAAGTAAAAATTACTAATTATACCATGCATGTTTCCCATTTATTTATTCTTAATGTGGCACAAGTGACAAGAGATATTAGTTTTTTCTTTCTGTAGCATCTTTTTAACAAGAAATACAATACATCCTGTATCGCTAATGAAATAATTCAAGTATAAGTTTAATAAAATGTAATGAATGCAGTGAGGTTAACATTCAGGTTTTAAAGAAATATATGAAAAATAAACTTTTAACACCAAATATAAAAGCTCGTGTGAGAATTTTGCATCCAAGAAAGTATTCATTTACCAAAAAGAAAAAAAAACCTACCCAAAGCTAGCCACAAGCAGCTAGTTACAGAACATTTGTACCAACTTCACAAGTTAATTACAAAGAAGCAAAACACTCAGGACAACAATTTAGTAGGAGGTTGCAGAGCCCATAGCAATTCAGGATTCCTGTCTCCTAGGACAAAACACTGGTGACAGATCTGCTGTTCAACTTTTGCTGCTAATTCAAAGTACTCTGTATTGTAAGGAGCATCAGAGAATGCTGAAAACATCTGTTTCCACAAAATACTCTTTCTTTATCTATCCATTAAAGGAGGAAGAGAGATAAGAATAACCCTGAGAAAATATAGGAACAAGCCAATGAACAATAGAAAGTCTTAAAAAGAAAAACAAAACAAGAAAAATACAAAGGGGGTGGGGATGTATATTGCTCAGTATAAAACAATTATCTAACAAGCTCTTTGTGAGTGATTGAATCTTTTGTGATTTAGAGGACTTGTCATATTGTATTAAAAATTTCCTGCTTACAGAAAACTGAGGCCTGAGCCCATGTGAGGCATTAAGATTTGCAGCAGTAGAAAAATCTCTTGTTATGTACTTGTATCTTTTGCATTACCATACAGTAACTTTGTAAAGAATAGAACATCTGGTGTGCATTCTTGGGGTTTTTTCCCACACTGCCAGTGCTCCTAAATGGGTTTTTCCCATTTGCAAATGCTGACTAAGAACATTAATACTCCAGTTTGATTTCAAATCCTTTCCTGAAAATGTATTTTATCGTTTTGACTCCTCAATATAAAGAATTATTCATGTATTTTAGTACCAAAGATTACAAGAAAATAAGTGAAATTATGTTTCTATTTTTATTCCTACTTTTTGTCAAGGCAGCAAGAATCAGACCAGCAAACACTGGTAACATTCTATTGAGCCCCAGCTGATAAGCATGCAAACTTACTGGCTGGACATACCATGTGTTAGCCTCCAATGTAGCTGTGTCTCTATATTTTTCTTTTTAGGGTTTTATCATTGGAATTTATCTTGGATTATTGTACAGCTAATTACCTGGGTTGGTCACAGTTCCTGGTTGGAGATTCTTTATAAATGACTACTGCCCTACTGCCTCTTGACACTGAAAAAATTGTCAGATCACTGGCTTTCAACAGCAATATTTGTCCATCTGAAAACACTAGTGTTTTCAGATGGAGAAATATTCTTTTTGTGCTTCTATTAAACAACGTTAAGGATTACTGAATTTTTAAAATCTGTGTATTAAGATATTTAAAATTTGGAAGATTACAGATTTGTGATTCCAAACACGGAAGAAATTTTATGAGTCTGCTTTTGGTACATGATCTATTATTGTTTTGCCTTGTAAAATTAAATTTAATAGCTGGTTTCACAAGACATAAAGAGACACCAGGGCTGAAATTAAAAATTTAATTAGACTCTTTGACAGTATTTTACCTAACTCATGCTAACATCAGTCTTTCTGGTTTTTTCTCAATGCATAGTAAGTTAAATATCTGTGTTTTTTCTTTCAGCAGTCCTTATCCTTTAAGAGCTGTACTTTTTTTAAAAGGCAGGCATATGAGGTATTTGGCACACTCTTTATATAAGGAAAAAATAGGGCATTTTATAGAAAACTGCACTAGTGTGTTGCCCTAAATAAAAGGCTTCAGTGTCCTAGAAACTAGGGCAACACCTCCTAATTATTTACTCTGATACTACATTTTTACAAAGATAAAGCTATGCGCATAATGAGGACTTTTAATTTACTGCACTTTGACTGGCTTTGTCCAAGTCCTTTTTCGTCTTTTCTCTTTGAGACTGGAGGGAGAGAGAGAGAGGAGGTGCTGGAACAAGTTTAGAAGCAAAATCCTTGAGAATTCTCAACTACTAAGGCGTAAAGCCCAAGCCCCTGTTGTGTGTGCAGGACAGGGTATTCAAAGTTACAAGCAGTGAGTGTGGTCATAGTGTATACAGAAGCAATTACAACCCTCTTTACTGTGGATTTTGTGCTATTAGGAGAGTTTATAGGTGCATAGTTTATTGTTCCATAGTTTATTTTAAAATATCGATATTTTCAGACTGAACTTGTCCCCAGTGGGTTAAAGGAGCTAGTGTGGGGAAGCAGGAGAAGTCTGATAAGCAGCTTCTCACATCACGTGCTCCACGCTCATACTTTTCTGTCACACAGCCTCCCAAGAACACTCCCTCCTCTCCTTGGAAAAGGCAACCCACCCTCAAAAATTCCTTTGCCCTTCTCTTGGGAAGGTCACAAGGCAACAAAGTTTTCTGTGCAGCCAGTTTCCTCCTGCTGCAGTGGCCAAGCCAGGGTAATGCAGAGCAGAGAAGGATCGATGGGTGGCTGTGGCTCCTGTGCTGAGGGGCAGCAAGGAGGTCCAGAAGCAAGGGCACAGTGCTAGCAACTGGTAGTGCAGCTTAAAACCCACACAATGATTTCTTTGTCTGTGTTTTCAAGATGTACAGTCAGGATTACACATGTATTCAGGAGGGGGAAAAAAAAACAACATCAAAACAAAAAGTAAGGGAAATCACTCAAGTTATGAATTACAAGTGACAAGCCACTTCTCAAGACTTCAGCAGGAACTTTGCATACTTTCTGAGATGTTTTTTGTGGAGCTGCTAATATTTTGGATTTGCCTAGAATTTTAATTAAGGCTGCTATTTAACATTCCTACCATACCTGTGCCTAGAAGCCAAGCAAACTGATGCCCCAACATTCTGGGCACAATTTTAAACTAGTATTTTAAACATATGTGCAAAGCAGGCCAGTAGTACTTCCTAATTCTGACTTTAATGTTTTAGCACATTTCTAGTTTCCTCTCATCCTGAATCTTGAACAAGATACTGATTCTTCAGTTGGCATAGATTACAATGCAACTTGTGAGATTTCAGTATCTGAGGTCTCATCCTCTGCTAATATCATCTAGTACTTCATCTAACTCAGTAAGAACACAGCAGTTATTTTGTTTACATAGCCTAAAACTAATAACAGAGCAGTTTCTCTGTTTGGCAGTTATTAGAATGTTATGGCTACATTTAAATGATACACCTGCTACTGGCTTGGCTGTTGTGCACTAGGATTTCTTCTTATGGAAACTTAAATATTCTGTATTTGTATATTATACCACTACTATTACCTTCACTACAAAATAGTTTTTAAGTTAACCTGAAAGACTTGGAACAAAAAAATAAAAATACCACACACATGTGTTATTTTTAAATCTGTGCCTAAAATTTGAATATACAGGAGTTCTGAAGACTTTTGTCAAACAAACTGAGAAGTTCAAATGACTTTCAAAAATGCCTAACTTCTACCTATGTTTGGAGAAAAGTAAATTGACTGGTGGGTTAAGCACTTTTTGCCTTGATATGTGGGTTTAGGAAAGCTGAAAATGATCGCTTAAAATTTTGCCTGGCAGACTAAAATATTCATATAAATACAGTATATATGCTGTCAGAGACTTGCTCATAGTCAAGACGTGGACATTCAAATAAACAGCAGAACTTTCACAACAGGTATTACATAGAAGTTCCAGTGGATTTTATTAGAAGTATTTACACTTGAAAGTTGCATCATTTTTTTTCTTTTTCCTTTGGTTTTATTTTCTGTGTAATTCAAGAAAAGAAAATATTAGGGCCTTGAATAGGTTAGACACCTCTCCCTCAGGACTACATTGCTCCTACTTGCTTCAGTCCCACCACTGCTTTTGAAAATTCCTCAGAGATGCTGGAGATACTTCATCTTCACATACAGACCAGGCTGGCACAGGAGCTAAAGCTAAGCAGGGCCAAAGCAGAGCACTTGTTCCTGCATTTCCATCAAACCTGAAAGCACTGAAACCTACCAGGCATGCTTTCACACATCTATATTTATTCACAGGTTTGGAGTCTTGATCTACTTTTTTATTAAAGTAAATTAGTATTTTTTTATTAACTTGCTTTTTATTTAAGATTAAACAACTATTTTTTTATGTTCACATCACCTGTTTCCAAGGATTTTCCTTAGTTCAGTGTTATGTCACCATTTAATTTAATACAGCCATTTTGTCATGAGTGTCTTTTCTTGTACTGACATAAATGTTTTGGTTTAGATGTTTGTATCCTCTTGGAAGCCAAACTGTGCAGATGTACATATTTCCTACCTTTTTGGTTTGTTTTCTTTCCAGGTAATATCAAAATTATCCAACAAGCCTACTCTATCCCAGGTATGTTGATCACATTTTAACTATGCCAACTTCACTTTGAACATTCACATAATTATAACCAGAGCAAAGCTTGAAAACTCTTTCCTTCTTGAAAACAGACTTCAATTTTTTCAGAAGGGGAATTTAAATAGCATCCCGCCAGATAGTTCTGCCACTGCCCATTTTATGAGTAACAGCTTATGATCTTTTTTCCCAGGTGCTAAATTTGAATATGGGTAACACTCATTCTCTGTAGAGTATAGACAGTATCGGTGCCAGGTCCTGTACAGTTGGATCATCCTGACAGCCTTGGAATGACTATTACAGTTGACAAGAAGGCTTTCCTATTTTATAAAGACATGCCTCCTGTCACTACTTGGAATTCTTACCTCTTCATATATACCTCCAAAGAAAAGGTCCCAGTTCACTAAATCTGTCAACATGTACCGAGAGAAAAGCATATATTCAATGAAAGTGTTCTGTAACACAGAGCAAAATTAAACCTATGCTGCAAAACATTTCGACAGATGCTAATAGGGGCTTAGAATATTTGGATAAATTCCGCAAATCTGTATTTCCACCCAGCCAATCTGACTTGGCCTGAATGTGGGAAATCTGACTATGCAGGGTCATCTGAGGTTTTCTATCTAAAGCTAACAGTGCCTTAATCAAGCTTGATTAAGAGGAGTAGTCTGTAAAAAAAATAAATAAAAACAACAGCTCCCTTTGAAACCATGAAGTTGCATTTGGTTTGTTAATTTGATCCTGGGACTTGAGTCTTCCTTGGGCCATTCACCTACTACCAATAGAGTAAGTTGTACCATGGGAATAAATGGAACTGTTTCTGAGTTAAGGTCTGATCCTATGTTGGCATGTGTCAGCACTCATGATCAGCACCCTTTGTCACCACGAAAAAATAACATTGATCTCCTACATTGTGCTTCAATTAGTACATAAATTATAGAACCCAGGTCTATGTTGCCTCTAAATTTCCATGGTTCCAACACCAAGCATCTAAATTGCATTTTTTTCAAAACCAGATGTAGCTCTGCTTTCTGATGACTCGGTTCTGAAGCCGAAACTGTCACACTATTGGTGCATTAATGAGATTTGGAGTGAACAGAAAAGCCTGTCTACCATCCCAGGAATGACTTCAATTACAAAAATTTAGAAGGACACAGAGACCACAGGGCTTGAGCTGAACTGGTGTAAATGCCATTTATCCATTATAAAAGGTTCCATATGGAAAAGTGGTATTATTTGAATTACCAGCTTCAGATCTTTTCTGTGGACCACCAAGATTCTGGTAGCATAACATCCAAGAAATAATGCCTCAGCTAAACAAAATTAATCTTCTCAAGTGTACATTTGGCAAATAGCTTGTAAGAACTAATCATGTACTCTTTCTTGGTAACAAAACATATTGCAGTGAGTTTGCTGACCATGTCACGAGTGACCTTTTTTAATTTGTTTGTATTTTTCTTGTGTCTGCACATATAGCCATAGCTGAGGCTATGGATATGTTCCAAAAGAGCTCTCTCTAATGAGAAATGAAAGCTGTGTTTGGTCTGGGTTTGTTCCAGAATGAACACCAGAAAAAATGTGTTTCTGCAACATCAGGCTCTGAATTTTACTCTAGTATGTAATATTTGTTATTTTAGACAGAGCTCAAGGGAAATGGAAATATAAAGAAGAGACTCCCTTCAATTGTGGAAGATGAAGATGAGGAAGAGGAGGGAGAAGAAGAAAGCAGCACTCTTTCACCAATTGATACACGAAGCACAAATAGCTCTCAACAGAAGAAGACTGCAGGCAGTAAAAGCCACCTAGGGAGAAACTTGAAGCAGCTGGCCTCAGGAACTGTGCCCTTTCATTCCCCCATCCGTGCTTGCAGTTCCAACCCCTCGAGAGCCAAACATGAAACAGAGCTCCACTACTACTCCAGAAGGAAGGAGAAAAACCTTAAATTGTACCTGTCAGCACTGACCACCAGTGGCCCACCAGATCTGAGCCCAAGGTAATAGTTATGAATGGTCATTTTCCCATCTATCAAGTAACTGCTATTAAAAATATGATTTTGACACTATAAGAGTTATTCTTTAATAATTTATACTTCTGTTCATCTCACATTATTGTAGGAACCATTGCACACTGTGCAGAATATTATGACATTAGAACTTTATTGCAAACTCAAGCATTTTTACTCATAAAAGGGCAGTAAAAAAACTGAGCAACTGCAAAAATAGCTATTTAAACAGTCTGGCCTTATGGTATCATTCTGTCTATAATATTCATTCCCACAATAGTACTATGAAACATTCTGAGTCCATCAGAGATACAAAAATTTAGAAAGCAAGTAAATTAAATTATAACATAGCCATGAAAATACAAAAAATTACTGGAGTAGAGAACTATAATGGAAAACAATTGCCAAGCAACTTTGGAAAATATTTAGAGGGGTTTTTTAATTAGAGACAGGAAATCTGATAATGGAAGTTATACAGGCATGAAATACAGAGTTTAGCAAATCTGTTTTGCTGTGTCTTTTGACACACAGAAGCATCGCACAACAGTTTATTGAGGTATCACTAGTGTAAAATTTAAAATATTTCAATTTTTTTATTTGTACTCTACTTACAAGTGATTTATGCAACCTGTTCCTAAATTGCCATAGTGCAATCCTAGTTTTAGGACCAGTTCTTTAGAGAAATCACCAGCATACATACAAGGAGATGCAGTAGTTCATCTTCCAGTTCAAGTTTTGTCTTCTATAAATTGAAGTGGTTTACATTTTCAAGCACTTCCTTTATTCATTAGAGACAGAATGGAAGTTTCAGGAACTTGCCATTGCAAATGTGAAACAGCCACAGCTTGAGCAATATTTGTTTAACTCTGGCAAAGCACCAGTCCCCAGGGATGCATTCATAAAAAGGACATGGAAGATTATATAGAACCCTTTCCCCCTCACAATATATTTTATCAGTACAGACACATTTCAAACAGTGCCAGGATACAAAACAATTTTAGTTTTTCATAAAATCATAGAAATCACAGAATCATTTATTTTGGAAAATACCTCCAAGATCGAGTCCAGCCTTTGACAAAACACCACTATGCCAACTAAACCATAGCACTATGTGATATTTTCTCATTAGTTTTCTAGATCTCATATGAATTTGGTTCAGTGAGCTATGAGTAAAGGTCATTATCATTCACATAATAAATGGTAATTCAGGGAAAAACTACTTTTTATATTTTTTGCTGAAGTGTAGTAGTCTTGTTCGTTATTGCTCTGAACTTATGCAGCCAGACATTGGCACCCAAGGCTGCAAAAGGAACTATTAAAAAAGTATGCTTACATATATTATTTCCTATTTTCATTCATAATTTTATAACTGTAGACTAATCCTGTTAATAGGCTGGAAAACTGGCCCAAGATGTGTGTTTTTCAGCCTTTTTTTTTTTCCAGACAAAACATTTTCATGTTATCTCCTAGAAGGAATTTATATTATGAGAATATTTAAACTGACAAGTTAATACCACTGTAAAAAAATAGTCTTAAGGGTTTCCTTGTAAGCATTAAGGAGAAAATAAGACTTTAATTAAAATTCTTATTTACATTTGGTGTTGGCAAGGGAAAGACAAGACTCTGGTTGAAATACCCAGTCAACTCAGTGCTGTTCTGAGGTGTATAACCACAGTTTCTTAAGACACTTCTGCTGGGGATGTTTCCTAGAAGAAACTAACTAGAATTCTTTACAGGTGCTTCAGGTTCTTTCTTTGTGCCCCACAGTGAAAGCAATAAAGCACAGAGACTGGGCCAATTTTTTAAAGAGCTCTTGGTGAAAGGAACAGAGGCTAGAATTGTAGTTTCTAGAATAGAGCCCTGGTCTTTCCAATTGCTTTTTGGGTACTGCCTATGAAGTGGAAGAGCACCAAAAGGAAGAAAATATAAGTGATAATAAAGGCAGCCCTAGAAGGAGGTATAAGTGATAATAAAGGCAGCCCTAAGCAACTGGATAGAAGAGGTCACATGTTAATATTTTCTGACTTTTTTGGCTTCTAGGAGTGGAGTTTTTTGTCTTCAGGTGAAAATTCAGGGCTGTACAATAGCTGATTCAGAGAGGGGTGAGGCTTGCCAATTGCCTTTGTCCCCTCATGTTTTCAATTTACCAGGTTATGTAGTTTCCCAGCCAGTTCCTTCTATATGAATAAGCATATTGCACATTACATATTTCCCACATAGAAGCCTGGCACTCCCCAACTAGGCATTTTTCTAATATAATTTCCTTTTAGTCTGACTCTATATGAAACACTGCAAAGAATGTAGCATCTATAAATTCCAAATCACATCTGAGTAAGCTTTCTCCTGTGTGCTTTAAAGGCAGTTAAAATGTTAGCATTTTATATAATTATAAACCTCTACAAAAGTGATACTGGTGTTTAAAATTTGCCTTTTGAAGCAGTGAGGCCAAATGACATTAAACAGGTTTTATAGCAAATTTCAAAGAAAGTAATCATTCTGGTTATCAGATGCAGATAGCAGTTTGGGCCAGGTCTGCTTAAACACCTCCTCTACAGGAGACTGATTAAGGTTGGAGTCAAGTTTAGTAACATCCAACTGACATCATGAACACTCAGACATGACACAGAGAGCTAAACCCACACAAGGAACCAAAAAGGATGAGAACACATGGTATACATACAGAGATCTGAGTTACATGGATCTGTCAAGCTAACTACATCACAGATATCTCTGTGTTGTCTCTTCTTTCTTTCTCCAGGCATTTGCAGTCAATAGTTTTCCTGGAAATATCTTTATTAGATGAAAAGTCTGATTTCCATCATCACAAATTTATCCCCAATGACTGAGAGGCTAAGAACTTAGCCCTCTTATCTTAGCCCTTCCAGATTAGTACTTAACTCATCTGTCTGCTGTAAGACAGAATATGAAGCTTGTTCCTGGACAAAACAAGAAATTGATAATATCAGTCGTATCAGTCAACTGGCAGTTGTATGATTCTCTTTCATTGACTTTGAGATAGTTCTCTTTATAGCACAGTTTATTTTAACTGAGAACAGAAAATATTCATAATTATATATTTTTAGTGCTGTGTATTGATTCCCCCAATACCTGTTTTCTGATCTTTGCATGCAGAACTTGATTATATAAATTACTGCTTCTTTTTTTTTTTTTTTTCCTTTGGCTTTCTTGACACTGCAAATTAGAGATAACTGCTAGGCATGGGTAGAAATAACTGGCAAAATAATAACCTTTTCTAGTAGTCAGATGCAATACCATTAGTAATGTAACTGGGACACTGGAGACTGCTCTGCACATCTTCATATGTGAAATTTGCAAACAAGATTTCCCTACCTGAGCTAGTTCATTTTAAAGAAATTTAGAATAACTATTTGCATGGAAATGACACTTTTGTCTGAAGTTTACAGAGATGTTTTCATAAATATATTATGTTCAGGCTTAGGCTCCGCCTAAGTAAACCTAATATAAGAGCCTGATTATGTGCAGGGAGATTTTAGCTTCGCAAGAGCATAGTGAAGCCTCTTTAGGTTGTGCAGAAGAAAGAATAGCAAGAGAAAACTGTAGATATGCAAAGCAAATTATAGTCCATGTAGTTTTGGACTGGACCTTGAATATGCTGTAAAAGTCATGAAAATTTTGAAACCTCAGTTAATTATACTTGGCCTCACATTCCTTCCATTATCAGTAATTTTAATTTTTAGTGACTCACAAGAAGTTATGCCAATATAACAGGTTCTGCTTTTCTCTAAACTTAATGTTGTGAAAAATTTACCATTGTTTAAAAATGTTCCCTTTAGGAGTAATTTTTACAACATAATTATAACATGATGTTTATGAAACTGCTCCATTACTCCAATTTTTCTCAACAGAATTGTCGATGGGATTGAGGATGGAAACCATAACGAAGAAAGCCAAACCTTTGACTTCAGCTCTGATCAGCTTAGGCAGGAATCCAGGTTATCTCCTACTACTGGAGGTGAGCTCCCTGGAAAAATCACTTTTTAGAGAAACAGTTTTCATAACTGCTTCTTGTTCCCCTTCATTTCTTTGATCTTCACCAGTGGCATAAATAGATTAAACATATATTTGTATTGTCAGTACCATTTCAGTGCCATAATTGTAAAAAAATACAAGGTCTCAAAGGTCATTTGTTGTTTTCCTGCTAATAGAGAGTAATGATAAACAGTTTGTGGAGGGAACTGGTTTTTCATGCATTATGCTTTACCAGAAGAATTGTAAAATCTGCCTCATGCTCCCAAACCTTTGGTCATGAAAGGTATGAAACACAAGGACAAAATTGAACATAAAAACATTCTAATAACCTTTGGTTGTGAAAGGTATGAAACACAAGGACAAAATTGAACATAAAAACATTCTAATAACCTTTGGTTGTGAAAGGTATGAAACACAAGGACAAAATTGAACATAAAAACATTCTAATACCAAACTGAAAAAAATACAAGCCATAAATAAGAAGAAAACAAATCAAAAACAAACAAACAACAACAAAAAAAAAACCCAACCCAATTCATTAAGAGCCATATGTAAACCTGGCTCTTAACATTTTTAAAAACATTTAGGGAAGTGGAGGGGTATGGAAGTATAGAGATTTTTAAAAGAGTGAAAACCTTGAATAACAAGGGGTCTTAGGAAGCCTTAAATGGCCTACACCCTGAAAAGTTTGATGAAGTAACACCACAAAGCAATGGAACTTGTCAAGATGGGGGGAAGAAAAGATTAAAAAAAGAGACAGAGGGACTGTTTCCAACATCCCCTCTTTTAGAAGTAAACAATCCCCACATAGATAAATACCTTTGTCAGGGGGGCAACTAGGACATACATTGTTTCTCTTAAAGCCAAGCAGGAAAACAATAATTAAAGTTAAGTCATATTTATGATTTTTAAAAAGCATCGAGCTGTCATGTGGATAGCACCAGGGTTGTCATTTTCATTCCTTTCAGGTCCAGAGTGAAAAGAGCAGTATGGACTTCATTAATTGCACTTCTCTCAAACATTATACAATGAACATTCAACACATGGTTTAATTTTCATTCTAGACAACTGCAAAACAGTTTTAAATTTAAAGCATTGGTTAAGTGCAAGAATAGTATTATAATTTCTAAGTGATTATACTCTTCTCATTTACATGAATTTGAATTATTTTCAGAGGCTGAAATTGGTGCTGCTGTGCTCATTATCAAAGCAGAAGAGACCAAACAGCAGATCAGCAGGCTTAATAATGAGGTAACAAGATTTTGTGGGGGTTGAAGGATATTAACAATGAATCAAGGAATGCTGGAGAAAACTCAGGAATATGATAAATGTGTTATAAATGAGTTTACAAAATGGGATGAGGTTCCTATATGTAGGGCATTTTGGGGCTTTTAACTCATTCTCAGATTAATTTTTTACATGAAACCTACATAAAAGTTTGTGTCACATGCTAGGGCTAAAACAAGAGTGAGGTTAGCGTATCTAATTTTCTTAGGATTTAGTCTCTTCCGTGTATGTTTGTCTTATTCCTCTCATTATTTCCCCAAGTTCCTTCTCCTAGATTTTCTTGTCTTGATGCATGTTGTGGTTTTAGAGAATTTCCTTGAAAGAAACGCAAATCCATTCATGTTCAAATTTACATGAAATGATTCAAATCACTTTACCTGTGTTCTACTTAGGATGAAAGAGAACTTCGTCCCCTCCTGCTCAAGCAATATGACCTGAGGAATGAAGGGCCAAGAGTGTTCAGTGGCACTTTCTATTCCTCCCTTTTAATAACTTCAAACCTGTAATCAACTATCAATCCAACACTAAGGAGATGTTCTGTGGCTAAACTGGTTCATTTACGCAACTCTAGCAGTACTTCAGCTAACAAGACTAAAGCATCAGACTAACTTCACAGTTGTACTGCCAGACTAAAATCTCTTCCCAGCCTACTCCGCCTTTCAATGTGAAAAGATTAGAGACAATTCCTTATACTTCCACATGAGGAAACATTTAAATAAGTCCCACCACACAGTTTCACTTCTTCCCTGAGCTCTTTGGTTACCAGAAATGCCAAGTTTTATTTTTATTTTTTCTTCTTTATCGTGTACATTTAAGCTAGTTATTATTTCCCACTTACAAAGTATTGGGCTTGTAAACCTCTTTCATCCTGAGTCAGCTTAACTTGATTAGATAACTTAAATACCCTAAGCTAAGACTGCACGCATGGTTAGTTAGTTACTATGAACACATCATCTTGTTTATATGTCAAACTGTAGAGTTCAGACAAAAGTCTCGTGACCCACTGACTATGGGTCATGAAAGACTATGGGTTTTTATAGGACTTGGTCAAAGAACTCAAAAAAACCCTTCAAGTTGTGCATTGACACCACCAGCGTGATAGGAAATTATATTTCCTATGTAATGCTTTTGAAACATGCAAGTTATATTGATTCATCCCTTTTGAGGACAGTAATTTTTAAAATAGGAGGATATATTATGTGTCTATCCGCAAAAAGCAATTGGAAAATATATCATGGTGACAGATGTTCCAAGGCAGGCATCTTGTGGATTAAACAAACATTTCAACTGGAACAGTTCTGGGCTTCTCATTGCTTTTCTGGTGAAAAGTGATAAATAAATAAATCTTGGAGCCGGGCAATATGTTAATCAAAAAAAGAAGAAAAAACCTGCACATGTTCGAGGTCATATCTCTCCACATACAATTTTAATTTTGCCAATAATACTATCTGAACAAAATGTTATGCAACTTGTTTTTTACCATTAACATAACACGGGCAGTAGGATTTAGATTTAGTAGGATCTAGATTTAGATTTCATAGGTAATATTCTGGGCTCAAATCCCAGAGACGGATGGGTATCCTCCAAGTCCTCCTTGGGATCAAAATTTACATTGGAAACACTGCATGACTGAAAGGCTGCTTAATTGCATACTCTACATATACTCAAGCATGCCCCAGCTGGAGTTTCTGAGGTGATAGTACGGAGTTGGTGCTTACCCAAATGAGCCTCTGGGTAGCCTTGCTGATCCACAGTAGCTGCTGCTTGGAGTTTTTTGTTGTTGTATTAAGTATAGAACATTTGTAGACCCAGTTCTTTCATCATTCCATCATTTGATGACGACCAGTAATGGGAACTTAGCACTGATGCTGCAGCAGACTACTAGCAGTAGTTAAAATACCAGCAGAGTCAGAAACAAAGTTCTATGAAAGACATGCAGTCTCCTCCTGGTAAAGAAAATATGAGAAAAGAGGTCACAAGTAGCCAGCAGCAGTAAACACTGTCATTAATACATTTTCCAGTGGAGATCAGAAATCAATCAAGGAATGCAAAAATAACTGCTTTCATGAAAGGCAATTGTATTACAACAGTTCACTAGTTAGCTTAGAAACATTTCAGCTGTTCATGGGGGGGGAAAAAGACGTGTCTTTCCATTCAGATTTTCAATACAGTCTCTCATTAGCAAAGCAAAGAAGTTACCCCAGAGAAAAATCTACAAAATTAGCTATACTTAGTTTAGAAATACAGCTGAGCTCTTGGCAATATTTTAGGTATATGGCATTCACTACATTATCCAAAGGCCATTTCACTTAGCTAAGAGAGAGTCAGTGCCTTGGTTTCTCTTCTCAGATTTGTTAACTTTAGTAGTAATGGATGCACAGACTTCCTCTAAGGAGAGTAGTCTCCAGAGTCAGCACAGTCAATGTGAGACAAACTTGAACACACCCCTAATGGTTGCTGTACAGCTCCATGGCTTGCTGCTCAGCCAGTTACCGACCTCCTTCACTTCCTCGTGTAACTTCGCTGCTCACTGAGCCTGAGTGAGATTCAAGCTGATACAGGAATGTCCTTCCAGTTCAGTATTGCAAGGTAGAGTGAAATTGAAATAGGACTACTTTATCTCCTATCATGTTTGTCCCTTCCTCTTAGAGGCATTCATTATAGTTCAGTAACTTCAGTATACGGCAGGTGAGAGCCAAGGTTCAGGTTCTTTTTAAAACATAGTTATTTAAGCAATTATTTCAAGATTAGGTTACAGAACATCTATCAGTATTGTACGTTTGCTGAGCTGGGGAAAGCTTGATTCAAAGACCTGCTCCAAACTAGGCAGAGCAAGGATTCAGGAAGAGTATTCTGCCTTACAAGTCCTTCCTTTGCAGAGATCTGTAGACCTGACCTGGTCTTTCCAATGCACTTGTCTCCAAAGGCTGATCAAATTAGTGTATCTGAACATTGAGCACATTTTCAGAGGCACCATTTACCTGACGGATAACTACTAAGGAGCCCACAAAGTAAAGATATAAAACCACTAAGCGGATTTTCTGAGGTATATAGACAGCCAAGATGTCTAAAGCACCTGCCTCTCACTGTCCCATTGCCTGTATCCGATTAGACTCTCTATCATTTGAATGTCACTGTATGAAAAGAGCAGAGAAATACTTTGACTCAGTTTGAAAAACCCAACCCTGAATCATTTAAAACAGAACAGTTAAAATAAGAAAAATACCCAATATTTAGACATATTCTCCCCCCTAATTACATGTACGCATTCTCCTTTCAAAAACATGGGTACATGATTTTGAGCTCAGATAAAAAGGCCATCTCATGCAGTGCATGAAGACAAACTCAGATTCTTTGTCATGTCCCCTGGTTTCCTCATATGCAACCCAGCTTCAGTGCAGCCTCCCTCAGCTTCAGAAACCTGGGCCTGATTCCATGTTTTACCACATTAGTAGATCCCACAATTACAGTACTAAAACAGTGTAATGAACACAGTACTCAGATTTCTCCCATTCAACTGAAAAACAAACAAACATGAGGAAATATGAATAGGGTCAGGTTTTGAGCTAGATAATTGCCTTCTATTTAGCTCCACATTGGAGCACTTAGTGGAAATTCAGCTATTTTTAATTTTAGGTTTTTTAAATGCAAGTACTTAAAATACTCTAAGCATCTGGCACATATGCAGAACAGAGAAAATATATTCACGGGGATATTTAATTTTCATCTAACAAAAGGAACAATCCTAACCAAGTATGTTTATTTTCCAAATCATAAATTTTATGCATATATTATTTGAAAATGTATTTCAAATCCAGTTGCCAAAAATCAATCCCATTGTCTTCTCAGTATAGAAAAAAAGCATTTTTAATATTAAAAATATATGCAAATGATAATCAAGGCCACTAAAGAAAATTTGGTGGAGCCAATCAGTCTCCTAGTTTTAAATAGGGGATATACTGTTAAAGTTCAATTTGTGACTTGAGAGTTCATGTAATGAGCTCGGTTGACTTAGAGTAATCAATACATGTTCTTCTTAACAAGTTCATAACTATATTATCACATGAGAGAAAGTACTTTGCAGCAAGGCTATCCCAGTGATTTGGTCTGTAAAATATCTTTCAATCAAGAAAAATATGGCAAAAAAAGTGAACTAATGACATTTATAAATGATGAAAACTATTAAAACTAATCTATCCATTTTGAATTTTAGCCATGTAAATTTCATATTAAAGCCAAGACATAAAACTAAGTATCATTTGTATGAAGAACAAACAATCTTTTAAAAGCTTTCTAAACAATAAATGCAGAGTAAACGCACTTTGCCTATTGAAATTTTTAAAAATATATCTTCTCTTTTAGGACTGACATTAATGTTTCCAGAGAACTCCTACCTTGTTGTTTTGACTGTCTACTCTCATACTTTGATAGCTGTAGAGAAACCTTTCCAGCTAACTTTTTTCTTCTTTTAATGTTAGTTTAATAAGTATTGGCTGATGAAGGTAACAAAAATAGTTGATGGTCTAAAGCTTAGATTATATATTTTTAAGCAGAACACACTGCACATACATGGCATAAATCCCATATGCCGTGTCCCTTGCACTTTTCCTTGGTGGAAAGGCACTTGAGACAAAGCAATTAACCAAGAGGCAGCCATGCAGTATACAAATCAACTGGACACCAAAGGCTGACTTCAAATTTGAATAAAAATATTATTACCATGACAAATGATGAAGATTGTCCAGTTAATACCTAACAGGCATTTCAAAATGTTTCTGTACTCATAAGATCTATTTTCCCAACATCTAAACGTCAATGGCTGTGGGTGTGCAAGTTCATAAGTTCACTGCGTTTTCTCTTTCGCTCAGAAGATCATAAGAAAAAGTGGACTGGTGTTCTCCTTCTAGCATCAATTTGTTCTGGAAACATGCTATTCCAGCAAATCTCAGCAAACCAAATTCCTTTTGACTTTCTTTGCCCATTATATTTGCTAAAAACTCTTCATTGGTATAATTTTCTTTTGAATTGTCTTTGGTTACATCTTTGAAGTCACTGACAAAGCACACAATCTCAAGCAACCTTACTAATTCCTTGTGAAGAAAACCCCCTTCTAGAGTTCAAGTAAAGATACTCTGTTTGTATATCCTGGGAGTATGATTAATGCCCACAAAGTGTCGTTCAGCGGAACTCCATAGACATTTTTCTATAATACTCTGCATAGGCAGAATATTATATTCATGCCTCTGACATTTTCTTTTCAGATGTAATGTTTAACATTTATCTTTCTTGAATTTCATATTACTGATATTTAAAAGTGAACATGAATTCCATTTAGACATTAAAAATAAACATTAAATAAAATCAGACCAGGATAGGGTGCTAAAAAGAATGTCTTAAAATGTCCATGGATGACAGCTAGCTATTGGTCATAAATCATTCCAATCATGTAAGGATCCAGCTTATGGTGATTATGTCCCCTTCACACTTTCTTCTAGTTCTAGAAGAATGTCAGGTGGACCGTAAAATCTTAGAAGTCTTCTGACAAGATGTATATTACATCTAAAGTTTCTTATATTTTAAAACAGCTTTTCAGTTAAATAAGAGAATTATAGTCTTGCCACGGTTTATTCTTAAGAAACGTAACGTTGCCTGTTCTCTTTTAACTATTCCTTTAGATGCTTATAGAAATTGTCTGCTTAGTATTTTTGCCCAATATCATATATACTACCTCAGGCTTCCTTTCATCAGTACATATTGCCAGCTTCTCCTCTCCCAGCCACCTGGGATTTCCACAATCCTCCATTTTCTCTCAATCAATAGCTAGTCAGTCAGTTTGTCCCAGGTAGTTTTTGAATTCCTTGAAGCAGTAATTTCCAAACCTGATTTTCTTATTGCCACCATTATGCTGACAATGTCCTAATTCTTTGCCAACCTGAAGGCAGAATCAAACAATCATAGAATTATGAAATGGTTTGGGTTGGAAGGGTCCTTAAAGATCATCCAGTTCCAACCCCTCTGCCATGCGCAGGGACACCTTCCACTAGACCGGGTTACTCAGAACCCCATCCAACCTGGCCTTGAACACCTCGAGGGATGGGGCACCCACAGCTTCCCTGTGCAATCTGTTCCAGTGCCTCACCATGCCCACTATAAAGAATTTCTTCCTAATATTTAAACTAAACCAACTGTCTTTCAGTTTGAAGCCATTCCCCCTTGTCCTGTCACTACATGCTCTTGTAAATGATCCCTCTCCATCTTTCTTTTAGCCTGCCTTTAGGTACTGGAAGGCTTCGATTAGGTAACTTCAAAGCCTTTTCTTTTTCAGGCTGAAAAATCCCAATTCTCTTAACCTTTCCTTGTAGGACAGGACCTCCATACTTCCAATCAACTTTCCTCTTGTACCCCTCTGCTTCCCCTCTCCTTCCCACCAGACTCACTCTCAGTGAAGAGCCACAAATTATTATTAAAACTGCAGTCTGGGAACCCCTTTTCTAGACTGAATTTCATGGGACTCCTGTTAATTTGAATATATTTAAATACTCTAATCCTTTATACTTCCCTCATTTATCCTTACGTGTTTAATAGCAATAATCTTGGTGTCCTAATTTACCCAGACAAACTGGTCACTGGAACTACCAAAGAGCTGGCTAGAGAGTCAGCAGACAAATTACCAAATTTCCTACTCTTACTCAGTAAATCCAATTGCACAACCTTCCAGATTCCTGGATTTATCTCACTGAAACTGAATCATCATATCATTGCACAAATCCTATAGATTTAATCTGAACTCAGATTAGCTGCAGTGGATTTTTTTTTTTTTCTTTCTGCAACTAGCTTTGTTTCTAAAGCCGTTAAATCAGAAACGTCTGTCACCACAAAACCAATGGCCACAGAGTTGCTGATAGATGATCAGTGAAGAGTCTGTCTCCGCTCAATTCTCGTTTCATTCATTCAACAGCGCACTCAGTAAAAAACAGAATACCAGCAGTTAGGCAATCTGAGCCTTCAAGGCAACTCATTCTAGCCGAAAACCTCCCTGACTTAATGAAAAACCAGAATTGAAGAAGCAATGAAAGACCAAGCAAGGGAATAGAGAAGCTGCCATATGTAGTGCAAGCCAGGCAGCTCCGTCACTTTGCCAAAATGCAGCTTCCATTTCTCAGGAAACCAATATTCATCTTCACTTCTTTGGGTGTTCAGCAAGAGTCAAAGCAGGAAGATATCTGGGTCTGAAGACTGAATTTCAAAATGGAGTAAACACAGAGAAAAATAGGTACAAATAAGAATCTAACCAGCTTCTAATCAGAAAAAAGTCTTACTCCAGATTTATCCAGGAACAGTGATGAGAGCTAGGCATTCTAGTTGAAAATTTGTCTTTAAAAAACTATATATTGGAATATATAATAGAAAAACAAAGAAATATATTTAACCATTTAAACAAAGCAATAAGCATCATCATCATCTTACATCAATCCATTCCTACCTAGCTACATGGAACAAAATACTCAAACTGCCGAACAGTTTAATACTGTTCGTAATTACTGGTAGTAAAGAAAAATGCTGTTTCTTCTGAAACCGGCAAAGTGATTTGAAAATACAAAATACATCTAGTAAAAGTTTTATTTTAATCTCTATTTTGAAGATATTCTTTCCTGATAACATAGTCTACTAAAAAGGCACCAGCACATTGCTTTCAACCAGTTTGAGAAGCACCTCTTGCTACTTGAAGCTAAATCTGTATAAAACCCAGTTTCTACATCCGGAAACATTGCAGTATCTTTTTCAAGTCCTAGGAAGTGTTAAGGCAGCATTTCAAGTATATTTGGGATCTCAGAGATAATTTTAAAGCTGTCTGCCTAGCACAGCAGGAACCATTTGTACCAGTAGCTGTTTTGCCTAGCAATAATCAGTGAGCTCCTGAAAAGAGTGCAGCCTTACTGGCATGACAGGAATTAGCCCTTTTACCTCAGGAGGAAACCATACTGCTTTCAATTTCTCTTTCACAGACTTAAAATTCGTTTGGCTTTTAGTCCCTGTTCTTTCGCCCTTTCTCAAACACTGTGAAATTGTTAATAGTACCAATAACATTTCTTTTCCCCCGTTACACCTTTTTATTTACATTTGCTCAGGGATCTCTGCAGGGTATAAAAATAATAGCATAAACAGTGTTACATTGGTAGGAACACTAATAGTATGCTATGCATGTATAGAGCAATAATAATGTAGAGACAGATGATAATTAATAGCGATATAGATACTGGAGGTTTAATCTTGTAATCTTGTCCTTGTAAAATCCTGAAAGCTACATATTTTTTCTGTGCATGTGACATCCAGAACAGGTCCAGACAGATCTTGCTAACTAGTAGTGGTGGATTAAGTTTGGCATAACTAGTCTGACTATCATACTACAAAACCATTAAAACCTACTTTATACGGGGATTTATCGGGTAAATTCCTGTGTTGATGCAAGAGCAAGTTTATGAGAAGACAACTCTCTATGAGCTAGCTGTTATATCAAAAATAGAGTATCTGGGCACTAGAGCAAGTTGCAATGAACAGAAATTCAGGGCTGTCACAAGTGCTGATGCTGGGATTGATTTTTGCTGTATTTTCTTAATGATTTGGCAAAAGAAACGTGCTAAATGATGATTAGACTTCTAAAAAGCTCATAAGCGATGAGAAATGGAAAACAAAAACATGGATCAAACCAAACAAGACATTTTAAAATTGCGGCTGTTTTCACACAGCATTCATAGTTTAGGTAGGGTACATACTCATAAAGTAGTGTCAATATTTCTATTTGCACACCTGCAGAAAGCCCTGAAAAAATGATGCAAGTTGGGAAATTATGCACAGAAAAATCACTGTTGTATCCACTAAGTGTAAGGGCCAGTGATGATCCTAAAAACAACGGATGACCAGTGATTCTAGACAGCAATGAGTTTGATTGTCTGTCTTCCCCCATTCTTCCCAAAAAAAAGCTTTTGGAGGTTTTGCAATATTGTCTCCTAGGGTCCCACAGAACATAGCAGCTCTTGTGAAGTTGATTTGTCCAGAAAACTCACTGTGTTTTCTCACAGTCTGACAGCACCAAGAACTTTCACTGGCTGCTCTGACCCCACAGGAAGCCTGAAAACAAAACACTTTGGCAGCATATTTTAATTTCTCACATTAAGTGAAGTTATCAGGCATTCAAAGCTTAATCTCTGCTGCCAGAAGAGGATCTCATGGTATTTTCTATCTACCATGACTCAATTAGACAAGGCAGAAAGTAAGAGAAGTGCAGAGACAGAGATCCTGTCACCTGCCACTCAAGAGTCTCCTCCCCTTAAGGATTTTCTCTCCAGAGGCAGCGTGATCATTACAAAATTATTAAACAATATGTTGGGTTTGACGTCTAAGCTCAGAGAAAAATAAATAGATCTATAGGAGCTGCATTGGAGCTTCCTTCTTTCTTCTCTGAATTTCTTTATAATCATTGTGCCTGTATAACACAATCAAACTTAGCCTGAAATGTATTTCCAGCAGGTTTCTTCTGAACTATTCTGCCAGAACAATGAAAATTAGTCTGTGTAGGTCATCTAATCAGTGGTGTCTCTACTTGAGGTCAAAGAAAGCCTCCCTGAATAGCTTATTTTCTTTTTGATATGTGGCTTGAAGATGAATGTGCAGTCATGTCTTTTTTTCAACAGAGTAGCATCAGTGTGAGAAACTCTATTTTAATGATGATAATGGTGCTTTGATCTGAAATAGATTGATAACTATCATGGAGAAAAATTTAATTTCTACCCTTCAAAATGATGAGTGGGTTACTTTTATGTTTGAGCTAGACTTTTCGTTGCCCAGAACACTCTTATAAAGGCCTAAAAAATATCCCCATTAATGTTCAAATGCCAGTCAACATTAAAACACAAATTCAGAACTTGCTAGTCTGATCCCCACCCAAAACAGCAGAGTTGAGGAAAGACTTCATGAACTTTATGAAACCAAATTGATGCTATCAGTAGTTTCAGCAGTTAAGAGAAAAAGTCTAATAAAAAAAATCTGATTCTTCCTTTTGCATATGCACCAAAGAAATCTATGCAATGAATTAATGTCTGTTATATGTAGTACCTTTCAAGCATACACAAAAGTGCATGGAAAAAAACTGTTTCACAATCTTTTATATTTTTTAAATAATTAGAGGTAGCAAGTGGGTTTTAGAGTTTTCAGTTTTTCTCTCTTTTTTTGTTTTTAGTAGTAGTCCACAAGATTTCATATAACTACTATTTGCATCCATCAACTTAGTGTATGGATTTCTTTTATTTTGCTATGAAGACAGCAGTATACTTCACATGTATTTCTAAACAAGATTTCACAAGACCTCATTTTTATGTAATTCATCAGCATGAAATTGTTTAATAAGAAAGTTCTATGGTTTAAAATATTTAATCATTGATCAAGAAAATATTGATGTCATACTGCATCTGGAAATCACTGCAGTTCTAACCCTGTGACCATTTTTTATATACAGAGAATAATTTGAAATCAGGTGGATTAAAGTAGCTGAAAGGACTTTTTGCCACACATACAGTAGCAGAGTGTATTTCTTTAGTGCAGAGACACCGTGCCAAAGATCAAAGTTGCTATTGCTACAAAGAAAAGAGGGATGTATGTACAAATTTTAGGCATGGTGCATGAATAAATACTGTGATATTTTGCCATTTCACAACAGATGACATCTTTAAGTCAAGAAGTCTCACAATTACGTAAGGATATGAAGAATGTGATGCACCTTCTGGAAAACCTGCTCACATCCCAGAAGCCCCCAGGGTTCTGTGCTGTGCACAGCATATCTCGAAGTCCCACACTGGATAGTCTGCAGTCTCGAGTGGCTTGGACTACACATCAACCTTGCTCGCACCTGCAAGCTGGGAACTTCACTTGCACCAAAGCACAACTTTGTCGTGGAAACACGTTATGTGACATTTGGAATACAGATCTGTCTTCTGTAGGCAGCAGTCCCCAAAGGACTGAACCCAACCTGCAAAATTCTATGGATGGTGAACTTTATTATACAACAGGCCTTCAAAATTCCCCTTCCCAGTATCAGGTAATTCAGAAAGACAATCTGCATTTTTTAAGATGCACCTCTCCCCATTCAGACACTACCCTGACTCCTCTTCAGTCTATTTCAGCAACACTTTCTCCTTCAGTATGCTCTTCATCAGAGACATCACTACACCTAGTGCTGCCCAGCAGATCAGAGGAAGGGAGCTTTAGCCAAGGAGCAATCAGCTCACTAAGCCTTGAGAACCTGCCAGGATCGTGGGACCTGGAAGGAACAGCCGGAGTAACTTCTGCACAGACGCCAGATTTCCCGATAGACATTGTGACAAGCACAAGGGATGTTAAAGATAAAGATTGCCAAGCCATAGACGTATGAGAAACAGTGAAGTGGTACTCAAAGCCTGTTCCACAGCTGCCAGTTTTAAATTTAGAGAGTACTGCATGACCGCTTTATTTGATCTCTGTTTCGGCGATCATGGAGACTTACAAACATGAAAATTCAGACTTATAGAAAGTAAGAAAAGGCAATGCTTGTTCATACTATAGGAAAAACAATAAATTTCTAGATTCTAGAAGCATGTTGAAAAAACCACTTTGAATACAGATATAACTTGTCTGTTTGACAGACTTTCGTGATAGTCCAAAGACCCTGAGGGTCAGAGCAGCTGGAAGTCTAGCACAAAGAACTGTCCTGGGTGGCTTTTGTTCATCGAAGCAAAGGTTTTCCCTGAGTGTCTGACTGTTGTTCCCAAACAATATCTATGGCACTGTTTGCTTCAGGTGATCGTGGGTCCTGCTGGTCTTTTTGTCAGTTCTGTGAAGGCGAAGGGACAATGTTCGCTGCATGTCATCTAGACAATCAACCAAATAGAGCTGCTAGAGAGTGCTTAGTTGTTGCACGTTATTTGTCATGTAAATGAAACCTCTTAATTTATCTAAAAATACTATTTTTATATACTTGGTATGAAACATGTACCTAAAAATTATTTAAAATATTTATAAAGAGAATAAGAGTTTGGTTTCATTTTGGTAAAAGCTTGCAGTTTTAACAAGAAATGCACTACCATCGTGTATTAGATCAAATACTATTTATTGTTAAGATGTCATGTAGTTTACAAATGGCTTCCCTTTTATGTGCATGCAATTTGCAATGAATGTACTCATTCTGGTGGAATACAAATAAATTAAGGTATTATTTTATTAAAAAAATAAAAGAGCTGGAATGTTGTATCCTATAATAAGGTATCACTACTTGAAAAGTGAGTTGTTATACTGATAATGTTAAGTACTCTTGGTTTGTGTCTTAGTATTGCACTGTCATTTGTTAGACCAAGTCAACATTTTAAAATACATTGCTATTTAGGGGTGTTATATCTGGTTAAGAAAATTAAAAGGGATGAAACCCTGTGAGCAAATTGAAGAATATTAACAGAGAAAATTACAATTTTAGTAAGTCTGAATCAAAGAAATAATACTAAAATAGTCATTTATTAATTGATCTGTTTGTTTCATCTCTAAAAACTAGATTTGATTCTTAGAATTTTTTAAAAAAGAGATATTATAGCTTTGGCAAATTATTTAATCCAGAATCTGAATTAATGTCCCCCAACATTTTTTTCTGGTACTTAATGTACTAGAAACATATTGCTACAGTGCAACCAAAGCTACAGATTTGCATTGGAATTTTGATTTTTATGTATGAAGATGTGCAGTGTGCATCATATTTACATATACTTTAACAAGCTTTAAAAAAAAATGCTTACAAGCCAAAATAAACATCCTAAAATGGATAAGTAAACTAAGTTACATTTAATAATTGATGCAAACTGCTGGTTATCAAATTAAAATTTTTACAGAGCACAGATTTAGGCTTAACTTCCTTAAGAGGTTGTTTTGGTGGGTTTTTTTATGGAAACTTCGAAGATGGAATATATTTTAACATTTGGCTGTGTGTGGGAATAGAAACCCCAGCTGATACTCTGTGCCTGACCTACATCCTTTCATAGCCATTTTCCTACTGGTACAAATTAGGGATGAAGTGTCATCTCCCATTTTGGGCTGCCTGAATTTTGCCAGTGTGTCTACATCTCAATGTGAGTGTTTGTATACAGGGTTCCTTACTTTCCCTCTATTGCACTTTTTACTTTGTTTAAGGTTAAGTAGAGGAGTGCTGATTAAATAAATATCCCAGAAATGAAAAAGAATAATAATAAACCAATAATAGATAGTAACAAATACAATAGCAAGTATAGGTCTATGGTATTTCTGCAAACAGTCCTCGTCCACCTTTAGCCATCTGCTGTTGCCCACCCCACATCAGCACTGGGCAGGAGGCTGGGGGAGGCTGCCTGCTCCCCACTCCCAGGGCAGGAGCCCCACCTCGCCTCAGCACCCTATAGCCACACTGCTCTCCTGTCCTCACCACAAGGCACAGATGCCAGTTCCTTGGGATGCACAGGCACACGCTGCACAGCTGTCCACAAATCCTGATTCCTCAGCCTACCTTATTCCAGTTATTGACTGAGAATGCACAAACACACCATGCCTAGTTCCCAATATCATTTAACAATTTCCATTACACATATAAATTGGGAGAAGCATTTGCTTTCTCATTTTATGACATATAAACCATTGTGTATATGCATAAAGATTTTGGCATTGTTTTTTTTATTTTCCAGTATAAACACTGGTGTCATGAGATTAAAACCAAATGTTTTGTCCTGGAGTTTTTGTGTCAGTTTTGTATGAAAGTTTAAAAAGGTCAGTGGAAACACAAAAAACCTCTTTGCATATACAGCCTTAGCTTTATTGTTGTACATTTAATTCTTAAATAAAAAAAAAAAAAGCCTGTGCAGTAATTATAAAGAAATAGCACCAGGACATCTGTCCTAAGTTGTTCCTTGTTTCTGCAACTGTCAAGCACATCCCAAACAAAGCTGGCAAACACTATACTGTTTCTATTGGCCATAGCTTCAAGGAACACAACAGAATTGCAGAGATTCTGTAAGATGGGCATCACACAGGTGAGTGTACTGCCTTCCAGGGAAAAGCTCAAGGAACTTCAGACAAGGCAAGAGTTCATTCCAGCTGTTGTCATTTAACCCCAGCCAGCGCCCAGTCCCATGCTGCCACTCACTCATTTCCTCCCTGTCAAAATAAGCAAATTCCAAAAAATTGGAATAGTAAAAGCGAGAAAAGTCGTGGGTTGAGATAAAGACAGTTCAACAGGGAAAGTTTAAAGTTTAACAGGGAAGCAAAGAAGGAAAGAAAGCAAAGCAAGGAATGAATTCACTGCTTCCTTTTGGCAGCAGGCATTCAGCCATCTCCAGGAGAGCAGGACTCAGTCATGCGTAACTGTGGCTTGGGAAGACAAACACCATCACTCCAAATGTCCCTCCCTGCCTTCCTCTTCCTCCAGCTTTAATATGCTCAGCATGGCACCATATGGTATGCAATGTTCCTTGGTAAGTTGGGGTCAGCTGTCCTGGCTGTGTCCCCTCCAACTTCCTGAGCACCCCTCGCTGGTGGGTGGGGGGAGGAACAGAAAAGGCCTTGGCTCTGTGTAAGCCTTGCTCAGCAGTAGCAAAAATTCTTTCATTACCCTGTTTCAGCACAAATTCAAACCATAGCCCCATACCAGCTGCTGTGGAGAGCTGGTATGAAGAGCTGTGTGAAGCAAATTAAAAATCCCAGCCAGGACCAGCACACCTGGCCAAAATCAAGTAAGGAAAGAGGAAGGTCTTGAAGGGTTGTACTATTTTAAACTCCCAAAATTTAAAAGTATGAAAGTCCCAGGAAAAGCATTCCCCAAGCAGCTTTTGGAAAGTATCTGCAACCAGTGCAAAAAA
Source organism: Leptocoma aspasia (assembly GCA_013399835.1). Taxonomy (NCBI): domain Eukaryota; kingdom Metazoa; phylum Chordata; class Aves; order Passeriformes; family Nectariniidae; genus Leptocoma; species Leptocoma aspasia. The sequence continues at coordinate 1,013,435 of VXAX01003646.1, forward strand.
TTTCACTTTTGAAGGTGAAATGACAATTCACAGAGACAAATGTGAAGGCACATACTTTTGGAATGGAACAGTATCCAAGCAGGATTACCATGGACATAATAATCCCGCACACAGAGTGGCCATTGAGGGTATCTGGGATTAAAGCTACAACCACTGTAATATTTACATGCTACCTTCAAAAGACTCTCTGTATGAAAATCGATACAAGCATCCCACATCCTAACATCCAACCACCCCGTACAGACAATTGAATTTATTCTTTTTTACACTAAGCTTTACAAAAATAAAAAAATAAAATTGTTTTTTTTGTTAAGGATTGCTATTCTCATCTAATTCTACATTCTGTTTACTTCCTAAATTTGCTACATTTTCTTCCTTTCTTGCATTTACCATCACTGTTAGTTTCTTCTTCTGTACAATACCTGTATTTTTTTCCCTCTCTATTTATTTCCCTGTCTTTTTTTCTCACTTATTCAGTTTTACATCCTCTCTCTATCTTCATCAAACTCAACCGTGTCTTTAATTTCCTGATAATTTTTCTCATAAGAATCATCCTAAGTCTGCCACTAATAAACTAAATGGTTACTGAACTCCATCATGCAAACCATCATGCAATAGGACACCTGTCAAGACTCATGTAGTAAACCACTGGACTCTGATCCAAGTCTCCTGCACTGCAGTTGCTTTCACTGAGAATGGGAAAAAGAATGGAAAACATTAAAAAGATGCACTGGAAAACAAGCAAACCAATATGCTAAAAGTAGGAAATTTGTCTTCTGCTTCAGATACATCATTAAAGATATGTATTTGTCTTGTGCCCATGGTACCTACTAGATTCAATTTAAGAAACACAGGTTATCATGAATTCTGCAAATAATCATCATTTTTTCACAAATCATAACCAGCTCTTGTGATAACCTTGCTTTGACCATCGGCTGGTTACCTACCAAAAATAACTTACTCTAATTAATCCATCTGCTAACTGCACATGAGATTTCAATACATTTCCCTTTGTGAGGCAATTTTGTAACACACTGTGTCAATAACCTACTTGGTAGTTTGTAAAAAATCCTGTGTTTCACAAATGAAGCCTTGGGTTGAAACAAACTGATCCCAACATTTTCTGCACCTTCTTTCCTTAACTTAAAAGCACATAGTCCTCATATGCTCTCAGTGGGATACACTTTAGATATTTTCTGCTGCTGGGACTACCACAAAAAGTGCACAGTCACATTCCCATTTTCTAAAAAAACACTTCAACACTTCAACAATTTACCTCAGCCTTAAAAGAATGAGGTTATAGCTGGTAATTTAGGCAGCAGTGGAGTAAGAAATAAGGAAAGGAAAAGGGCTGGTGCTTGATTTTCTGGATCACTCCCCTATCTAAGTAACAGAAATTTGGCCAGTTGTCATCAAATCCAGCAGCCTACGTGGTACTGAGTCTTTGTTTCACTCAAAAAATCAAGTAGCTTAACACAAGAAATCTAAGCTTATCTCATTCATTATCAGCAAATTGTCAAAATAGTTAGATACTAGTAAAAAATAATACACAGCTGCAAGTTTGTTAGATAATGCCACATGCAAAATTTATTTTACCCCTTCCAAGATGTGCATAAAAATCACATCATCATTCCCAGACAAACCACTGATCTCCTGTGTATTTTATAAAATTCTCTTCCCAGGGTCTCTTCATTTCTCCTATCATACATTGTCAGTGGCAACAACAGCAATTTCTGGCTTCAAAACCACAAAGAAATGCCACAGATCTGATCCTTTCATTTAGAGAAACGGGATGATGAAAAGAAAATTTTATGTATGTACCTTGATACTGGAATTTCTCAGTCTTTGGAAATCTCTCAAAGAAGCAAGTTAATGATGTTTAAGAGTTGAAAGACTCACATCAATTAGAACTTGGAACCACAAAAGTTGTGAAAGAGGAAAAGCAGTGCCTTCCTCTTTCAAATTGTTTTAAATTTTAAAATTTAGTATGGATCCTTATGTTTGTGCCTTGATGGTGTGTTTTAAGTCTATGCATCTATTTCTGAGAGATTAACACCTGAATTTATGCTCTCTTCACAGATCTTCTGGAACTCAGTGATGTTTTTGCCATGGTAAATCCAGAGATTTTATACATGACCAAGAAATGGAAAGGTAGAAAAAAAAATAGTGAAGATCTTTATCTTCAATGACACTGAATTTTACAAATTATGCTTTACAATTGTAAATGCCTAGTATGTATTTAATCATAGAATAAAATATCAACAGAATTAATATGACATGCAATGAATACTTCCACCAACAGGCTTCTGAGAAATATTTCTTCTGTTTTCAAATGTTATTATCCTAGATGCTGTGTTATCAACCTGACATACTCAAAGTTCTCTAATAGGGTCCCTAAAAGAGCTACAACTTCAGACAACTATTTCAATTCATTCCCTTTTTCAAATGCCTTTGATCTATTACATTGATTTCCCTCAAAATGTAAAGTGGAGCAAGAGTTAACACTGTCATAAATGACAGCTGTAGGAACAGCTGCACAAACTTGCAGTTTTGCCTGTTGTCAAACATTTTCTTTGTAACTCTTGTGATGCCTCAGGGTCCTCTGTGCAGAAGAATCCTACGGTCTTAGAAAACAATGGCAAAAGTTTTAAGTAAATCAAAGAGCAACAGAAGACTTTCTCAGAGAAATGTGCAAATATAATGAGGATTTTTTTTTAAATTAAAATCTCATAGGTCTTCACATTTAACATCCACACATCTTCAGGATTTTTAGGACAGTCAATGTACATTTCCAAATGTCTAAGTGCACTTTATCTGCACTTAAGTTTCACATTTCATATGTAGTGGGTAATGTTATATGTATGTATTCACCCTTGGCCTACATAGTAGCTATTCTGATTCTTTATTTTTAGTGCAGTCTGCCTCTGACTTCTTCATGGAGTTAAATAGACTATGTTCTTCTTCTGTTCACCCTAATGCAATACAAAATAACTGTAGTGACTAAAAATCTACGCATTTGGAGAGGTTTTGCCTTCATGAGGCACTTTAAAGTCCTATTCAAAAAAAATCAAGGCTTTCTTCAAGAAGAAAGAGATTAAAAAAACCCACACAGTGTTAACCTCCCTATGTACAAACAATCAAATCCCACGCACCACTTCCTTTTTGACTCTGCAGTCAGACACAGGACAAAAAGCAGCAGCACCCTGAGACAAATTAGAAGCACAAGCCTCAATAGGTGGTAATATTACAGACTAATTATACCTTTTTAAAGGCCAGCATTGTCAATCATTTACTTCCTGACTTTCCTTACATGATTTTTTTAAGTTAACACATATACCTAGTGCTGCTGGATTTCATTTCCCCACCCCTACACAGCACTGATCCCCAGAAATACAGCTCATATTCTTACTAGAAAAATGCCAACGTTATTTCAGTAACCATGCAAATAGCTTCTAAGGAGAATTTGAAAGCCTGTAGTACGCAGACGAATGAGAGGGTTTCTTGCATTATACTCGTTTATAGGAAAGGAAAATTATAACCAATTAATAGAAAATATTTTTCATCTCACCCACAGTAGTCTGAAATTTTCCAAAAGTAAATAGCAAGAGTCTCTTCTGTGCCTCTGCTTGCAATGAAATTGTGGGAGGGAAGGACATGACATAGGATGGACAGGAACAACACCAGCGACACACACATTCTCTGAATGCTACATTGTCTCATAACATCGTTTTTAAATGTTACTGAGTCATGACTGTCAAGCAGCTTAAATGTGTTCAAAGACATGCAATCACCTGCTTATTTTTTCCCACACAGAATTACCAGTTTGCGTTACAGATTGTGCCACAGAATCTCTGATGAATGTATATATAGAGTGTAAAAATAGTTACTGGCACTTGTACCACGATCACAGAGAAGGCAAAAATTCCTTATTCCCCACCTCTCCAACAACATGAAAAGCTTTTTTTAAAAAAAGAAAACTGCTGCTTGGTCTTTTGTAAAACATTATACTTGTATTGGGTTTGCATGGCCCAGTTTTGGTAGCAAGGGCTACAGGGGTGGCTTCTATGAGAAGCTGCCAGAAGCTTCCTCTGTGTCCAGCTGAGCCAATGCCAGCCAGCTCCAGGATGGACCTGTCAATGGCCAAGGCTGGGCCAACCAGAAATGGTGGGAATAACAGATTTAAAAAGAAGGAATAAAAAAATTCTTGCCACAATTACCGAAGAAAAGCAGGGTAAGGATACATGAGAGGAACAACTCGGCAGACACCCAGGTCAGTGGAGGTGCTCCAGACACCATAGCTGAGGTTCCCCTGAAGCCTGTGGTGAAGACCATGGTGAAGCAGCTGTACCCCTGCAGCCCATGGAGGTCAACAGGGATGCAGAGATCCACCTGCAGCTATGGGGGAGACTCACACTGGAATAGGCTCCTAGCAGGGACCTGCAGACTCAAGGACGGAGGAACCCACACTGGAGCAGGTGTCCTGGTAGGACTTGTGACCCTGTGGGGGACCCAGGTTGTACCCAACTGTGCCTGAGGAACTGTACCCCATGGAAAAACGACCTACAGTATAGCAGTTCATGGAGAATTGTTCACACTTTGGAGAAGTTCAAGGAGAGCAGTCTCCCATAGGAAATGCGTGCTGGAGCATGGGAAAGATTCCTTTCCCTGAGCAGCAGCAGGAAAAACGTGTGGTGAACTGACCATAACCCTGCTTCCCTGTGTCCCTGCGCTGCTGAGGGGGAGGAGGTAGAGGTAGGAAGGAGTTTTAAGGTCTGTTTTTACTTCTCATTATATTGCTCTGATTTTCATAGTAAGAAATTCAAATATCCCAAAATTGAGTCTCTTTTGCCCCTGACAGTATTTGCTGAGTGATCTCAGACCTTATCTCAATCCATGAGCTCTTCATTATGTTTTCTCTCCCCTGTCCAGGTGCAGAGGGGAGAGATAGAGAAGCTTTGGAGGGTGTTTGGCACCCCACTAGACTTTTTGGGACTGAAGCCCAGGAACATAAGAGTTTTGAGAGAAGGATGGTAATTGGGAGAGGCAAAAAGGAACTCTGCCTCAGCCAGACCCAATGCAATCCTTAATACTCTCCTTCAGAATTCTCAGCAGCTACAAGTATAGGGCATCCAAGGTGATAAGCTGCCTATTCCTGATGCATACCAATACACAAATCTAGTGTTCTTTCAAATATTGGTAAGAACAGAGTCTTTGAGCAACCAGCTGTTATGAAGAGCTGGTGTCTATATAGCTACTTACTAGCAGAAAAATGAAACAGGCGAATGGTAAAAACTCTCAGGGACATTTGACAATATCCTTACCAGAGCCATAGCACAGCACAGAGTCTTTTGAAGCATTGGTCGCCCTTTGCTTCAATAAGAAAATTGTATTTGAAAATAAGTGGCGTCATATGGAGCTTAGTTTAGCAATTATTCACATTGAGGTAGAAACTGGAGCACCTAAAAGAGTTCAGGGGTCTGTTGTATTCACCACAGTATATGGAGATAATACAAAGTTCAGAGAGCTTTCAACCTAACAAAAAAAAGGCATTGCATAAAGAGAAAAAGGAGCATGAAAAATTTATCCAAAGTCCCACAATGGCTCGCAGGGAGGCAGGAGCTGAACAGCTGGCTGCCTGAGCATGGGTCCCTCTGCCCAGCCTGGAGGCAGCAGGCAGGGGTGGACTCCCTGCCTGCCCTGCTGCCCAGCAGTGGAGGACCAGTGTGAGCTGCACCAGGAAACAGAGCCCTAGGAGAGCAGAATATGTTTCCAAGCATAAATGCTAAAGGATTCCCAGTACTATGCTCTGTAAAAAATAGAGCACCTACAAACAAGACATATGGGAGGGTTGTCTGTGGTGAGGGCTGTACAGCAACAGCAGTTTCTGTAAATGAACTTATTAAGTTCTGAGAGCAGGTGCTTGAATTATGCCAGCCAGTTTGATTAGCCTCTGTGTGTGTGCTAGGTAGAATAAAAGGAAGTCTCTGAAGGCCTTGCATAAGGTTTATATCGCACCTGCAATCCCAGGTTAGCAAGAGCAGCACAGCAGCCCTTTTCCTTAACCTGCCATCAGACATAAAAATCACATCTGAAAAATGCCTACCCATGAGCATAAAGTTTGCCTCAGTCAAGTATTTTCAGGGGCAAGAAGGCAGACAGTGTGTTCCAGCAATATGCAGCACATCTGCTGACTCTGCACGCACAGCTGTGCAAGCTGCACTGCTGCTACAGTCAACCTTGCAGCCACAGGCAGTCAAGTCCTTGAGAGGCATTTTACATCCTGTGCTTTCACTTCTTCTGCACCTTTTCCCCCAATCATTATGCAAGCAGCAGTCAGAAGACCCCAGGCCCTATCTGATACCAGAAATAAAGTATAACTTGGGAAACACCGTAATAAAAATTAAACAAACTGGGGAAAAAAAAAGGAAAAAAATATGTTCAGTGTTGCCTCTCAGCATAGCCTTTTTATGACTTAATATCCACTGAGACACTCAACAAGGTAAGGAAAAAGCTGGCAGCTTCGGGAATGGAAACAGGATCTCCCCACATCAGCAACAATTAGGTCCTTCACAGTTATTTACAGCCAAACTTCAAGTATAATATTTGAACAAATTCCATACTGGTAACAGGGTTGGATAGTTCAATGTTTAACTAATTTGCCAGGTGATGCTGAATAGGCCAATGTAGACACAAATTCTTGTGTGGATGAAGATGTTAAAACTGGAACCTGCCTCTAAAAACATTGTTCTTTTTCTAGGAATAGAGAGTTTAAATATTTTGTTGTATCTGATTTGATGAAAAGCAGAGCCTCCTCAGCATCCATATCCTTAAGCAATTAGGTTCAACTAACTTCAGATTGTCATATGCATATAGTTTCAGACTTTTATTTTCCATTTAATTTAAACTCTCTACATGTGGTCAGTTGGTCCAAGGTTACCTTCTGCAATGCCCTGGTTAGAAGTCCAAAATAGACCTAAGTACAGGACTTTCCTCTTGTTTTTTTTCAGTGACCATTTGGTGATTAAATCTGCAAGCTGTCATCTCTCCAACATGTTTTTTTGCCTACCACTGTTAGTGGCATTTGTTCTCCAAACTATATTTGAGAAGTGAAAGTTTCCAACAGTGAAACAGTTCCCAGTTCTCTTTCTCTCTCACAAATAACAGCACTGAACTTTCCAGACACATCCAAGTCTAGCCTAGAGAGTTTATGACAAGATCCTAATATTTCTAGGGTCCCTTGCCAGCCCTAAGCTGAGTTCTGCAGGGTGGAAGAACATTTAAGGGTTTTTTTGCAGTCATAAATACCAGTGGCAGAAATTAATCTTTTTTTTTTTTTCTTAACTACATCTTTATTGTATTTCTTCAGCCAGGGTATGACTTTCATAAAGCCTGAGCTTTCCTGAGTGAACTCTTAATTCTTAATATTGATGTGAATCTGTTCTCACTTTCTACTTTCCCACTATTGTTTGGTTTAAACCAGAACGTGGTGACTTAGAAATAACCTTTTTCCTCTGCACAGGGAGAGCCCCTGAACTTGTTTTGTTTTATCTTGTGTAAACTCTGTCATGTGAGCAACATTGGTATAAAATAAATGGCTTAATTGCAAGACAAAAGGAATTCATTGTCCTTTTCAGATTCAACCAAATATTAAAATTGCTGATCCACACAGAGTGTAAATCTATTATTTTTAAATCAGTGCCAAATGAACACTGGTTTTAATATTCATTGTATGTATGTTAAGTGGCTGTTACAGACTTTATTTATGACAGAGGTGCAAGGTGGCCTGGAACAATGTACTTTGCAAATAATGACTATGAAAAGGACATGCATTTCAGTTTGCTATTGTTCTTATTAATAAATAAAGAAACTCTCAGAGCAGTGGAAAGCAGATAAAGTAGCACATAATGATTCACTGCCAGCTGGAAACCATTTGACAAGAAAAAGCTGTAAAACAACAACCAAAGACAGACTAACTGCAAGGGAGGGGAAAGAATCACCAACACACAGGAAGAGGATTGCAAAAGCCTATGAGGTTCACCAGAAATCTGTGGAATTATCCTGAAGTTGGGATGGGTACAAGAGCTGTCTGAAACAAATGAGGAACCTCAGGACTTAATTTTTTAGTGCTGAAGTCTTCTCTTGTTAGTGTCCATAACAAAAATCAGACAAAAATTCTGCTGCCCTTATTTTCAGCTAATGACTCCCAGGAAGGCAATAATAGAAACCCAGGACCTGCCTTAAGTTGTCAGGTTGTTTAGGACACATCAGACTGCAACTACTCAGAAAGACTTTCTCCCACTAGACACTGTTTTCTTAATCTTGGGTCCTTGTTTTATTTTTTCATATAGGTTCTTAATTTACATTCCAGTTTGTTAGCTTATGTTTTCATAAAAGCATTTCTGTGGGTTTCCTATTTTTTCTCTATATGTTTTGTTTTTCACTTTTTGTACCTTCAGGGCATATTTCCCTTTCATGCTGGTTGTTGCCCATAAGAAAAAGATTTTTTTTGATTGTATATTATCCAGCTAATCAAAGATGGAACATCCCTATGCATCAGCAGGCTTTATGGTTTCCTTATTAAAGGTAACAGAGCCTCTACTTCAGATAATGAGAAAAAATTACATCTTTCTTCTGCTTTCTACTTGCTCCTCTTTAGGGTACAAGGCTGAACTAGCATTGGCATTGATGTGACTCAACAGCAGTTGTATGCAATCTCAAAATTACCAGAATTAGATGTCCACTCAAACTAGTGGTCCAAAAGCTGTAGACTAATAACTTAAATACACATACAGCAATGTATTTTATGTACTCATAAATTATGAAGGTCTGTCAAACACAATTGCTACACTGGGAATTTTCTGGTGAAACAAATTTAACTAGAAAATTTAGAATCACTGAGCCTGAAATGCTTTCTAAAAATATCTAAGTTGGCACTGATGTTTAACAAAACCAAGACAGGACCCAGACAATTAGCCTGGATAGGCTTTGGGCTTTCCAAGTCTGCTTTTCCAGGGCAGCCCCTGCTATAAACAACACCAGAGGTTTTCACCAGTGTGATACTAAACTGTGGGTGCACTGGAAATTTAGATCATGTATACTAAGGAACCTTAAATCCTAATTTCTAATCTCAAGGACTTTGAGAACTCAGCTTTGAAGTCTCAGAAACTATGTCATATCCACACTAGTAAATAATTCCATTTCATATAACTACATAAGAAAAGATTTTGAAAAGCTTTTAAAAAAATGTCCTGTTTGCTTCAGATATAGCTAAAACACCAGCTGCTGATATTTCTCATTGAACATTTGGGCCACCACATCTCAGGTATCTTGCTAAGGTGTACTTTATTGATGTTGCCTCAACAAATAAATATCCTTCTTTGTTATGCTCACTCTATCTGAACATTTCAGAAAATTATTTTGAGCTGTTATTTTTCCATTAGTAACTACTATAGAATACTGAAAAACCCCTACCCCTTCCTTGCTTGATCTATTGTGAAGAGACCATTTGCTTTCTGCCAGTGCTTTCAGCTAGCTGGGTGTGTGAAGGTCAAGGATGGGTGCATTTTCTCTGCAAGCAGGGCCAGTCTGCAAACCACAGATACCACTTTCCTATTATCTTCTGGTCCAAGCAGGAGTATGCATTTCTCATCTATTACAGGAGTCAGAGGCAGCTCACTCTCTAAGCAGCAATTTTTTGAGGACACCTGAAAAGTTATATTAACCCATTTTCTAGGGAGGGACATTTTTTATAGACCTTACGTCCAAAGAGAATCCTTTGCTCAGATGGCTGCCAATTCAGGCTTTATAATATGTAATCAATCTCTCTGCTACATATACAATTAGCATGCTGCCAGAAAAAGCTTTTTCACATAATTCTCTAAAACTGTTTTTGGATAAATTTCTAATACTTTATATGTTATAAACAATTTCTTTTCCTTTGATAATTCTTTGCCTTTCAATTCTAAAGTGATGTGCTGTAGGGACGGGAACACAAATTTCCAACCTGCAGGTAGTTTTCTGTTTGTCTGTTTATACAATACTTTTGTCATCAGGTGCAGTTCCCTGAGAAGCCTGAGCTGTCACAGCAGAGTATTTGATCAGCTAAGGAATGAATCAGATCCCACCCTGGCCAGACCCATAGAACAACAATAAAAAACTTCACCTGTCTCACCTCTGTCCCTGAACTCTCTAAGGAAGCACTAAGCACCACATGGAGAAAGCAGTTACTTGAATAGCTAGTAAATGTCATTATAACTGAAAACTAAAATTGTCTGAGGTAGGCTCCACTTCAGGTAAAATCACTCAGTAACAGTTTCCAGCAAGAGAAACAGGGCTTCTAAGACTCCAGGGCTGTATCAAACATATAGCTGTGCTGCTAAGACAAGTTTCTTGCTGTTTCAACCGTTTCTTTCCATTCATTTTAAGACCAAATGTAGAAATCCTGAAAGCAGAACACTGCACATCTACTTAAAAGTCAACTATTTTCAAACTTCCAGTTCAGCAAAAATTTCAAAACTAATTTGTTCTTGTTCAAAGTGAGATAGCCCCCAACCCAGCATTCACATTATCAGTGAACTAGAAGTGTGTTGGTTTTTTTTTTCTTCTATGTACTTCTGCAGCTGATGATAACTAAAATACATTTAAATTACAAATAATTCAGGATTAGGCTAAAATCTGTGTCTGGAAAAGTCAAGCCAACCAAGGAAAAAAAGACAAAATTCAAAGCAAAATCAAAACAGGCAGCCCAGCTGGAGCTGAATTTCTTCTTACTTTCTTATTCTTCCTACATATCTTCCCTCAGCTTCATTTCACTCCACACTCCATTTCACAAGAAGGAAACACACAGCCCCCAAATTAAGCTTCCTTAAGGAAGGCCATTAACAACTGTATCCGCTTCCATCAAGTTAACTCAGACTCAATGCCTCCTTTGCTCACAGAGCAAGTTTGTCATTCAGATCTGAGTACTCCAATGTCCAGGACATTAAGGACTTTATAACCTGAGCATTCTTTGGCTGCCATTTTAATTTGCTTCCTACCCAAAAGATTTTCAGTGAACTGTGATAATCCTTCAAAAGCAAAGTCACAGCAGTAGGTAAGAAGCACCAGCAATGAACTCCCAGGGAGGGAGGCGCTGCAAAGAGGAGAGGAAGAAAGAAAACGCCATGAGAAGCAATAAGTAAAATATTGGGAGGAGCATGTGTGTGTGTGTGAGTGTGTGTGTGTGTGTGAGTGTGTGTGTGTGTGTGTGTGTGTGTGTGTGTGTGTGTGTGTGTGTGTGTGTTTGTATGTGTGAGTTAAAAAGTAATGGCAGTGGAGCTGGTAATTGCTGGGAATGGCAAGAGGCAGGAAAACTCCCAAAACAGGAATGGACAGAATGGCCACAGCAAAATATTCTGCCAGGGAAATTACAAAAGGTTTTGACAGTTGAAAATTCTCTGGGATTTTTGACAGCTCACAACAGTGCCATGTGACAGCAAGGCACAAATGCACAGTGCATACTCTGTGACAGTGCATAGTCTGTGACAACACATACCACCAAAAGCTTCCTTTTTAATGAAGAAGACACATAAACTGCCAAAGCAGCAACAGCACAGACAGGAAAAGCAACTTGCCAGTGAGAGATACCCAGCCGTCTGGCAAGGAAAGAAGCAGGCATGAGCTCTCTGGATTCACAGGACAGATCCCCTCAAACAGCCCATTTCCCAAACACTGCTAAGCACTTCACATGCCAGCTTACACTCAACCCACCTCGGTACCAGTGCATATCCTGCACTTGTTTAGCAACAGGCTGGCCACCAACACCAACACTCCAGTCCCCTGACAGCTTGCACAAGCCATTCAAATGCTCAAGAATTACATGATCCATATGAAAATTGTACCAGTCCCAATCCCTGAGTTCCTGGTGACCTTCAAGATGAAAACTGGCCTTGTTATCTTGCTCAATTACAGTAAGAAATGGATGCAACATCTGTCTACTGCTCTCCAGGAAATTTGCACATTTCTTGAATGTAATTTTGAATGCCAGTAACACCCAATCCCTGCCACACAGAAAGCAGCAGGTAAAATTAAAAAAGGCAAAACCAGCCAAAATAAAAAAGTATGTGCTTAGAAGGACAAAAACATTATAAGTGGCTCTGTCAATATATGGATAACAGGAAGTAATGTTAGAGACCAAAGAGTGATAAGAAACCCTGACATAAAGTAAGGGTATTTAACAGGGTCAAATGTATCTAGATATTCAGATTTTTTTTAATATCACAAGATTCATAATATGACAGCACCCTGTTTAACAGGGTATATGGTTCTGATATATGTAGATCAAAATCATATACAGAAACTTACATGAGTACATGCAATGAGAAAACAGGTGATATCACGTTTGTAGTGCAACTTCAAACATTTTTTGTCTTCAAACAAAGACCAAGTTAATTGAGTTATAAAGCCATCGCTGACAATCCTTTTTCAGCCTGACATGAACACCATCTAAAATCCAGGTAGCGCTTTACAGCCTCTCTTTAACACTGCAGAAGACAACTGGCACACATACCATAGCTTAGGATGAGCGTTTACTCTTCCTAACACAAGTTTCCAGCCTCTGCTCCTCTCCTGGCTGACATTGTGACCATTCTGCCTTCTTCACAGCCTCCAGACTGCCAATCCCTGAAGGCCATGATGCACTGCATTACTGGAGTCATTTGCAATCTGAACCACATCCACGTGACTTTTATTTACACAACTGAACTTTCATTTTCACAAGAAGCCTTTGCTTCTTTTGTACTAGAGGGATCCTGCTGAGGTTCAAAGAAGTTGCATATTTCTGTCATGTTCCTTGAGAGGCACATAAACTTCAACAAATGAACAAAAATAATAACCATCTTGTCTATGACCTTTCCTCTCTTTAGTACCCTCTCTCTTGCCACACCCTTACTGCAGTTTTATTATATAGTTATATTTCTATATTTCTTTCATACATTTCCATTTTTCTTCCTCCACATTTTTTATGCTCAAATGCTGTCTAATACTTATTTGAATAGTAGATGTCACCAAGAGGAATAATTCATGTCCAAAGCCACTTTTAACTCACTCATGCATTACTAGCAAATGACTTGTAATAACTACAAATAGTGGTTTGTAATAATACTGTGTACTGCAGCATTTTTGAATGGTTTTCAAAAGGAACACGTCTATTTATCATCTCTCACTTTTGTAGAAAATCCTGGATAAGAAAATTCTCATTTGAGTGTCTTCCACTTCCCTTAAGCTCTCTGAAGAACAAAGCAATTACTGCATATTGCCTCTGACAATTTTACTTATCTTTAATCTGCTCCTGAAAATCTATTCCAATTATCAAGAGAAACACCACATAAAATCACTACATGAACCATAAAGGCACAGTAGAAGGAGTACCAAGGCTTTTTCTTCACAGAAAGAGTGATTGGGCTTTGGAATGGGCTGCCCAGGGAGGTGGTAGAGTCACTGTACTTAGAAGTGTTTAGGGAAAGAATGGATGTGACACTTAGTGCCACGTTATAATGAAGAGGGTGGTGTTTGCTCAAAAGTTGGACTTGGTAGTCTCAAAAGGCTTTTCCAACCTAGTCGATTCTGTGATAACAAGAAACGTCCAGAAGACATATCCAGGCTACCATGTGAATAAAAAAAAAAAAAAGCAAGCCTAGAAACTGAGTTGTGATGTCCTATTACCCTTTTGCTGCCTAATGAAATTATTCAGAAAAAATTCAGATACAGAGAAACCAGAACCAGGTAAACAACCTGAGCCTGCATACATAAAGAGATTGTTTTATGGTGACACCCAGCATAGAAGTCAGTTGGCTGAACCCAGTATTTAGATACAGCAAACAAGAAAATACTTCCAAGAGCCAGGGGCAGGCTTGGTTGCAGGCCATGAAGCTGTTTGCACTGTTTGATACATTTTGAAAAGACTGAGGCTTTCATTTGTTCTGAAAAGTAAAGGCATTTGGCCTTCATATTAAGGTGAACTCTGCTATAGTGGAGCTAGAATAGCTGAATATAGCTGGAATGCAGAGTGGGATCAAGGGAGATCCCAGTCAAACAAGACTGCTGGGCCACCTTGAACACAAAACCTCTAAATGTCTGGAAATCGCCCAAAAATCTTCTTCCCCATTCTGAGAAAAGTCATTATGACCACACTCATTCATAAATGTGCCATGTGCAATGCTGCATTCAAAGTAGAGCTTAGGATGTTAGTCATGGAAGTGAATCAAAACATTTGTTGCCTTTTGAATTTCGTGCAAAACTTGCTACTGCTTTCCCTGACAACTCTCCCATCTTTAATAAGGAGTAAAGATATGAAAAAGTTTTGAAGTCAATTTCCTTAAAAACTTCATGTTCTTTTTTCCTTCCATGGGAAATACAGACTTTGTACCCATTCGCTTTTTTATAACTTCCTACATTACCCTCCATATATGTTTTCTTTCCCCTTTATATCTTTCTCCTACAAACCCATCCACCCACATGCACTCCACATGCCAAATTATTTCTGCCATCATATTACACAAACGGCTGTTACAAGATCAGAAAAAAGCCAGAAAATCATGGTGGCACCCATCACCTCCTAGCAGCCTTATTATCTCTATGCTTTCATACTGCAGGGACATGATTTAACACTTCCCCTGTCCCAAGACCCAGTGTGCAATGTCACATACCACAGCACACATGCAGTTGGATCTCTGCCATGAAGAAAATGGCAAGCAGACAAAAGGAGGACAAGAGAGGAGAGGTGGAAAGCACTGCCCAGGAGAGTAGTAGAGGTCCAGCCCTATCACACCTCATTGCTGTTTCCACTCAACTATTTCTTTGTGTGCCAAGCCAAGCCTTGGACCATTACATTTTTTCATCAATTTGTGCTGCATCTAGATATTTTTATACAATTGTTAAAGGGCTACTTATTAAGGAGTGGTTTTTATAGCTGCAAGACACACCAAACATTCAAAAGAGGAAATGTTTCAGTGGAGGTAAAGCCAACTATAACTTAGAGAAGACTCTGACTTTTGCGTGACAATCTTTAATTGGATGTAATTGTGGTTTGAAAACACCTGCCTTCATAACACATAACTACCTTTTTCTTAATAATCTTTATAGTGCAAATATATCTCTTTGAGCTGTGTTAGTGCAATCATCTGAGTTCCAGTACTTGAGCACATTATACTTTCTTAAACCTTCTAATGATTGACTGTCAGTGGTTAGATAAGATTCTTCTGTGAACTTGCAGATTACACATAGCAGATACTCAGATCTGAATAATTCACAGGCAACAAAAGCAGAATTTCTTGCATTTTACACACTGCATTTAAACCTCACCTAAGAAAGCTATCTTGAAAGGGATTAAATACTCTGAGTGGAATACCTTGTCTCTTTCTACACTTGGCATCATTTACAGTAAAGCGATTACTGACTGTCTTAAAACAGATGTGTTTATTTACCTTCTGTATTCGAGAATGTCTAGTGACTTACTGTAGAAAACATGTTTTAAAAAGCATAGCTTGTCTCCTTTCAATGAATGTAGTCAGAATAAATGCAATGGAAAATTTGCTAATGGGATAGATTGAAAAAAATACATTCTTGAAATCCACAGTAGTCTTATGGTGTTCAGGTGTTATTTTTAACTACAGCAGTATTGTCAGGAGGTGCCATATGGCATTTATATGTAATACATCACCCCATTACGTTGTGACCTTCTGATAGGAGACAAAAAAATCTGCCAACTTTGGCACTCCCCACAGTGATGGCCTGTCTTCCTCATCTGTGACCAGCACCAGTGCTGCCCAAGAGGCTGCACAAAGGTTCTTAGCTCTCCTCTCCCTTCAAGTAACTCTTCTTTTCCAACAGGTTCCAATAAAGCTAAGAATCCCCCCATTCCTCCCTTCCTTATTATACTGTGAACTTCAATATTTACTCACTGACCAGGACTTACTAAAAAAAAAAATCCCAGGACTGGGTGGAGTGTTTTACTTTGGTTGAAGAAGCTGAAGCCTTCAGTCAGAGTTCTTGGTGAGGCAAAAGACTGAACTCCTGACACCCTTCAGTTGCTGTTAAAGACAAATAAAAAGTTGGGCTCAGACAATAATCTTTCTGGTTTTTGTGCATCCATTAAACCAGAAGAAAATGGGCATGTTTTGTTCTGGCCTGGCCTCATGGCACTGTCCTCATCACTCAGACTAGCAGTAAACTCCAACTGGAGAGAACACGTCAAGTCCAGAATCCACCCTAAGGAAGAGAAAACCAACACAAAGGGGCTGGTTGAGGCTGCTACCATATGAAAGACCACATTCCACAAATATTAGGAATACTTGAAGGCCAAATGTGGAGAAAAAATTAAAAGAATAAAGAACTTAACTAGAAGACAAGCCAAAAATACCTGCACAAGGTCAGTCCTACATAATGAGCTGCTGAATCAGTCTTCTGCCAAAGACTCCATATCATTATTTCGATCTATTCATCATAACCCAAACTTTTAATTTACAAGCAGATCATTTTACAAAGAATGTAAGTCATGCCTTCATTTAAATTTATTATGGACTGTTAGCAATTATTTTATCCAAAACTGAATTTGATACCTTTTTAGCTGCATGTATTTTTTCTGTATAAAGCATACTTCTAACACCAGTTCATATTTGTAACAGTAATAGAAAAATACCTTTTTGGAAAAAAAAAAAAATTCACTGAGAACAGTCCTCAAGAAATTTAAGAGGATTTGTAGTATCTCACTCAGCTGGTTTGAGGAAAACCAGCTAGAAGGTATAACTCTAAATTACATGACTGCTCTTTCATTCACCTGCAGACAAATATTAGATTGCAGATTTAGATTTTTTTAATTGACAAAGGCATGGTGACAAAGGACACTGCATGAGCCTACAGCAGTTCTAAACAAAAAGGCAAAACCCTGCTGAAACAACTGAACACCCGAACTCCACCCTGCTACTTAGTTCTACCTTGTCAAGACACAAGACACACAAACCAGAAAAACTGATAGCACCCTTTCTGCACTACTTGTTATTGGTTTAGGAGCTGTTAATACTCATTAATCAGGTAGATGCAGGCCTTTAAAGGCATGGGTAGTGCCTTTGTCAACTTTGCATATGTATTACACTTCCCTACACAACCCTTCCTTTTGCCTCCTTAACGTTTCTCTGTACTGCTGACATTAGGATCAGCTTCCTTGTATCTTCCTCCTTCCCTTCAGTCCTTATGTCAGGATGATCAGCAACAGCCTCTCTTTGGCATCCACAGCCCTTCACTGTCAAGCACAACAGCTGTTTGCTTTTCCAGAGTCACAAGCTTAGTTTGTTTTCCACAAGCAATTTGCTTTCACATTTTAAATGCTTGAGCCAATTTAATAATCGTGAGTGATAACCTGACAAACTTTTTCCCACTGAAGAGAGTACACATTAGATTTGCCAAAATAGAGCAATGTTTCTTCATCTTCAATACCAATTTGCTTTACTCCTCATATGATGAAAGCAGCTCCAGTCGCTAAGTACCAGACCGTGAAGAAAACCCACAAGAATGTGAAAGGCCCATGTATTATTCAAGTTGCTCTGAGACAGACTTGTGGTGAACAGACCTTGGTCTCCTTTAACACAAACCACAAGATAATGAACAGTTAGTAACCACCCAGCAGGTGATCTATAAGTATAGAGCCTATAAAGTGGCAAAAAATTTCAATAGAAAGTTACTCTCCTATCAACCATCCCTTTTGTTAGCATGTGGGTTTTTTAAAGAGGTAAGTTCTTTACAAATACTACTATTTCTTTTTAAAACACTACCATAAGTAGTTTCTACAGATTTTATATTATATACAAATCAGAAGTTTCCTTCTTGCACTGAGAAGTGATGTATGGCTGTGCAAGAGGAGCTGAAACAGCATGTGCTTGGCTCTACGGTTTTGATTTATTACATTAAGTTGTGGGAAAACAAAGGTTACCTCAAAATACTGTGGCACATATGTTCATAGAGTTATTTTTAGACTTGCATAGATTTCACCTAAGAAAACAGGTTGGCTTATGCTGTGCTGTGTGTAAACAATACCCTGTGGGCCTGAACGTACCTGAAGAGTCTGTAAGCGGTGTGATTTCATTAAAAATTAAATGATAAAACAGGGAAAGATTCATATTTACCACTGCATTGCCAGCATCTGCCACCAACTCTTCAATATTCTGACAAGCATCAAGATGGTATTGATGCTGTTACGTTTAATTAAACTTAAATTGATGTGTGCCATGTATGGGGAAGATGATTTTTACTTTTTACCATCAACTGTTTGTGCTTTTGAAATCAAAATATTCCAATTTAATTTTTTTTTTCTTTCATTATGGACTGCAAATACCTAGTAAACATTCATTTTTCTTCTACTAAGGAATTTTATTGTGGAAGGGAATGACAAATTAAATAGTTTTTCTACTAGCAAATTTACTCAAGGATTGAAATAGTGAGAATATCATTACTGAAAAATTTCCATTCAATCATTTGGTAATAGGCTCCAACCCCATTTTCCTTCACTGATCTAATAAAAATTTGTGTTAGTGCCAAAATTTTCAAAGCCTTGTTTGTGTTTCAAACAAAATGTATTTTTTAACTTAAGGCAATACCACAAAACAAGCTCTGTGCTTTTCCAGAAGAAGATTGGGAAGCCATGTTTCTATGGCTTTCTCAGATTGGAAAGCTTTGTATCATAACTGAAAAAACTTTTATTATTTAAAGCAGAGGCAATGCACATAATAGTTAAACAGATTCAAACAGGTACAACTATAACCATTCTAGAAAAATAACTTCACATATGATCAACAAGAGGCTGTTGTGTGTGTGTTCTCAATAAGTTCTCTCTACACTGGACTTGTTCTAGTGCAGACTTTTAGTTTCCCCTGTATTTGTTCTGTGAAAGAAATTAAACCCAGAAGAACTCACTCTCTGCTGCTTGCTCAAGGATTCAAGCTCAAAACCACTACAGAATATACTGGGAGTAATAGAGACTGAGAGAACTTATGGAGAGCAAATATTGTGCCATGATGCATACTCATGAGAGCTCACACACAACCTAAATCTTGGCCTTTTCCAATTTCCACTGCTTAATTTGTCAAGTTAAATTGCACACCATTATATTATAGCGAAGTTAAGACTTTTTTCTAAACCATGATCATAAAAATAGCTTCTTTTTACCTATACGTGTACTTTTCAAGATTTGCCAGCTGTCTTTATCCTTTCGCTTTTTTTTTTTTTTTTGGCAACATCAGCTGCTATAGCTCTAGCTCAGTTAAACGAGAAACTAAGTTTAAATCCCTAGTTTTGTAAATTCAGTTGCCTGAGAACACAGCTGTGTACCCCTGTGAAGTGCCCCATTCAAAGACATGAACCTTTAGGCAACATCTAGCCATGTTCAGCCAGTTAGCCTTGGAAAAGACAGAGCAACTTTGCTGCAGGCTCCACAGGGAAGTGCAGGAGCTCTGGGCTGTGTGTTTCTTGCAGGGGATCCCAGCCTGCCCCCAGGCAAAGCAGGCAGTCATCCATGGAACACTGCAAAATCCTGCTAATGATTCCAGCTCCAATCTCAGCTCCACCAGCTGCTGCCAGGCTAAGCAACAAACTGGATGAGACTAATGGAGTGACTGTACCACTCTGTTTCTGTACCACTCCAAGTTCTTTTAACATCAGCTTGGGGATATCTACTTATCGTCTCACAGAACATTTTAGTACTATGAAACTTACTGAGGATAACATCTAATTACATTAATGTTTGAATATCTGATTTGAAGGCGATGTACCTCAAATGTAAACAAAAAATATCTTGAATGGAACACTTGAACATTTTAGATGGCAACTATTATCTTTCTTCATTTCAAAATTTCACTTTTCTGCCATTTAATGAACTATATATTTTTTTTTTTTTAATGTCTTTCTTGCTCACAGAATTCCTGAACAGTGTTTTCAGAAGTCTTTCTCCACTCTGATTATGACTACATGATTACTATCATCTGTGAGATGGAATATTTTAAAGCATAGAAGTGTCATAGATGGTGGTATTCACTTGCTAGGAAAATAGCCAGCCTCCCATTATTTCTCCAGTGAAAACATTTGACTAATGAAACTGGTGATAGACCAATTGTAAAGGCTCCTCCGGGACACATTTCACGGCAATACAGTGTGCTTCCTTTCAGCCCATTACTATCCTCTCTGGATTTCAGGATGAAAATAAACTCGAAAGGAGTTCCAAGTCTGAATCTCATTTAAAAGTTTGTTGGATCTCCAAAAGACTAGCAGATGTGCTTGTCTGTTAACGTCTCTCATCCTCCTACCGCTGGTGAAGAATTTTATCAGGTTATTAATTGCAATGAAATATCAATCATTAAATAAATATGAAAGCATTTTACAAGGCTTTAAAAATCTGTACATTCTGTGCGCCTCTGCCAAACAGTAACAGATGTTGAGCCAGCTTTCAAACAGATCAGTGACATGGAATCAATGTTTGTTTACACATATCAGTTCCCGAACACAAACAGTGTCAGATTGGTTTGGTCATGATCTTTTTGACAAAATATTTTGGGTCTGCGCTTTTCTTGGTTTTGGTACAGAGGATGGCAAAGTGTTAGAAAATATTAATTTGCCAAAACCAAAACTATTGGAAAGACATTACAAACGACTAATATCAACCCCCTAAAGTAATTTAACACACTTGTTTAAAATTTAAATAATTTAACACACTTGTGACCTTCTTTTAGGTCACACATGCAAGTTAAGTGTTTGAACCAGACTGAAAGGACTTAGCCACTGCAATAAAAATTAGCTGCAGTATATCAGCCACATCAAACCAGTTTTCCATGAGCCTGTTCTTCCCCACTTATTCATCAGAGCAAAGAGAAAAAATGCGACTTTAGACAACCTTGCATTTGCCAAAAGAGTTGTCCCATATTCATAATTTTTTGTTGAACCACCAATACATTTTTGTTCAGGTATCACAGTCTTTAGATTTCACTTGAGTTTTATTTACCATTTAAAAACTTCATAAAATCATTTAATTTCCTTTTGTATCAGCCACAAAAACTGTCCATCATAGGTCAAAAGGGTTGAGAGCTGCATGCTGCAGGGGTACTTCCATGCCCCATGAGCTATTTCATGTCAGTCAAATCTACTTCCTATCTTCATCCTTGCAACTACATAGTGTCTCTCCCTCAATTATCAGTCTGGTTGTCTCCCAAATCACAGGGCAGTGAAAATCCTGAAAGTTACTAATTTTCAAATTATACATATTAAGATACAATTTTTTTTTTTTATCTGAAAGCTTCCAGCAATATTTTGTCAACTTAGGTTCCAACAGGTTCTTTTAGTTCACCCAAAGACACAGTCAATTGCTCCTTTTTGAGAGTAACTCCTAGTGGCAATACCTGAGCACTTCACAGCACTTCTTGTACACTCAATGGGAGGACATGGAACAATTTGCCATATCTCAGCATCCTCCTCAGCACCCTGGCTTTCTTCCACTGAGCCAGAAAAAACTCTATCTCAGCTGGGTCAATGCTGCTGATTTTACTCTCAGCAGCATTGCATCAGGGCCTAAACCAAAAGCTTACTTATTACAGCATAGGACAAAAATTACTCCCTCAAAACCAGGAAATTCAGGGCACTTATGGCACACTGTTGGTCTCCTTCAACAGATCCTCCTGTCTTTATTGCTGCTTAATACTCCAAGCACTCTTCCCTCTGTGATTCCCAACATAAATGAGCTCATCCTTATGGTACAGCTAGACAGGAGATCTGGTGGAATGCATGCCTGTGGTCAGTGCCATGGAAGTGGCCTGTGAGCCTTCTGGCTTGGCTCAGAGTTACTGCCCTTCCCAGCACTTCTGCCAGGGGAGCTTCATGTCCAAAATCTGTTGCTCGGGATGACAATGCATCAGCAGTGGAAGCTGTCTGTTGTAACAGCAAATACTTAGCTGCAGCTAGATGATGATTTTAGGTAAAAAGGACATATTGTGATCAAGGTATCTGTTAGATCCTACCCTATAACTTGGTGGAGGAACATGGAATACTGAATGAAATATTATTACTATTGCATAAGTTGCTGCGAATAAAATTTTCTATTCTATATGGAAAAACAAAGCACACTACAGTTGATCACTGTAAAAAAATGCTACTTTTACTTGTACTATCTTAGGAAAGCTTTCACAGGCTAACTACTAGAGGGCATGTATAAAACAGACTGATTCATTTACACTCCATTAATGGAAATTTGTGTGTTTCTTGTTAGTTGTCTGAGACTGGGTTAGGTGCTATAGGGTGTTCCTGAAATAATCAGTCCCTTCAGATCTCTGCCATGGAGGTCAAGAAGGTTGCTGAAAGGCAAGATCCCTGTTCCAGAGATTCAGTACACAGATTTTCTTTCTAGTCTCCTCTCAGAAACTGTGATGTAAGCATTCCACAATTTTCACTCTTACAGAAAAGCATCTTTTGCACTATGCAGTAATTTTAAATTGTTCCTACTTGCACCATTCTAAAAATAATTTCCTCCAAAGCAATTTTAAGTTACATGATTTTCTTACAGTGCTCTTTATGTTCATTATACAGCTTTTGAGTTTTGCATTATATATTAAAGAATTTCTCTCCTACAGAAGCCAAACTTGTACTATGTTTATGGCCCTCCTCATCTCAGATTTATATTTTACGTGAATGTATCTCAGGCAACTTAGCATGGAAATTTTATTTTGACCGGGTGCAGGAAGGGAGCTTTCAGAAGCTGTCATAAACATGAGTCTCACCCATGCTATTAAGTCCTTTTTTTTTTTCACATCTTTTCTCTCCATAGTACTCTGCCAATATGACTGCTCATCTGGATAAAACAGGATCTTAAAATTGCAGCTAGGTTCAATGTAAATCTTTAAAGCTTTCTCACATCAAATTTTATACTTCTTGTAGTCCTTTTCTGGGGTGTTGCACTAAAAAATCTTCCTACACCTTCCTTAGATAACCCAGACCTGGATCTCTTCCACCATTCTCCTTTGGGTTGTGTAAGAAATACTTTGTAAGCATGTGCATGGTTTTGCACTGCTGGAAACATATTTAGAGGTAATTTAAGAAACATAGCAGTCAAGAGTGATAAGAATTATTACTGTGCAAGGAAGCATTTAAATGTCCCTCTGAGATTCTGAACTCACACTGCCAGATACTATCAATTTCCATTCTTTTATTTATTCACTCTTCTAAAGAACCAGAGCTTAACTTCAGTTATATTTGGTTTTGAGGCCTTTCCGTCACTGACAAAAGACAGCAAAGACGAATCAGGCAAGTGTCATTCAGTGAAGTTTATATCTCTCTCTACAGCATGATAATTTTGAAGAACATATTTTGTGAATCTCTAGTTTCAGAAAGCATCCTAACATCAGATGGAAACCATCCTTACGATTCTAATGACAATACCGGAAACACCTAATAGCTATTTCATTATATCTGGAACAGTCCCACCTTCAGCAGTGAAGGATAATCTTTCACCAAAGAGGCAGTGCTGATGAAAGTACCTGACAGAACTTAGGCAGGGAATGACAATTAAGCATGTCCCCATAGGTAACATGTTCAACTGTTCACCCTTGCCTGAAATGTCAGGTGGTAAATTTTGGGTGAAAGGTATCTAGATTTGAGGTTAACACAGACAAGGAGATGGAAGACATACATGACAGATAATTTGAAAATGAAAAATCTAGTAGTAGAGATAAAGTTTGCCCTTCACAAGCATTATAGCCTGTGCCAACCATCCTCACCTCCATTTGCAAGAGGCCTGTATTGTACAGTCCTTTCCTTGCACAGCCTTACCCTGATGCCCCTTGTTTTATTTCATTCAACTGTATTCAATTAAAATAACCCCACTGCAGATCTTACGGTTTTTGTGTAGAAAATCACTACTGAAATTAATGGATGATAAAGAAAATTACCTTCGGATAGAGCAAAGCAAAATAAGAATTGCCACAGCAGAAACTCTGAGAGTAACAGAGTTTTTCTGAAGAGCTCTGGAAATCAGAAATACAATCATCCAAACAGAGCCTGCCACCCATGCCAACACTATTCTCATTGCCAGGAAATCTGTACTGAAACAGAAGCCATTTTTTAATGTATCCCAGGGATAAGACATAATACAGCTATAGTGTGAACTGTGAACTTATGTTACCCCTGAAAGACCTCATTGCCTCTATAATGACACTAAAGGATTACAGCAACTCCTTGCTGTTGCAGACTCAGATTCATGCATTTCCATTGACAGTCTCAGTAGAATAACCTCTGGCAAGACAGAGCCAAAGAGAGATTCCACTCAGCCACCAATTTTTTACAGGAGAAGAAAATAAAAGGGCTAAAAATAAATTCATATGATAAATGCAGCTAAAAAAAAAAAGTCATACAGAATACTTAAGTATGGGATATTGTTCAACAGCAGCTTGTGAAGCCCATAAAGGAGAAATCAAGAAGGGTGTCAAAAGCAGCTGTCAGGTACATGCAAAAAAGACAAACACCAGTCCGTCAATTGAACAAGCCTCCAGAGAAAAATATAATTTGTTTATATGGTAAAGAACATAGGATATAATTTTTTAAACAGCTGTGTATAATTAAACTTGAATAATATTTCCACAGAAATTGTACACAACTTCCATATATACTGGCAACTGAAAAAGACATATTAGCAAAACTTCTTTAAAATGTGCCTTCTGCTACAGTAATAGAATCACAACGAAATTACAGAATTTGCTAAGCTGGAAGGGACCCATGAGGATCATTGAATCTAACTCCTCCCTCTGCACAGGACCATTCCCAAGAGTCACACCATGGGCCAGAGAGTGTTGTCCAAACATTTCTTCAACTCTGTCAGGCTGGTGCTGTGACCACTTCCCTGGGGAGCCCATTACAGTGCTCTAGTTTTCACAGAAATGGTAGAAGCTTAATTTTCCTGAATAGATTTACTTCTCTAAAGTATGGCTGCAATTGGCCATATTTGCAAAAGCCGTTTGAGAAAAAGTGAAAACAATTCCACAAAAAACAAGTGTATATGCACACTTACAGCCAAAAGAGTCGTCTAAATGGCAGAGCAAATAAAATGTGGCAGGTTTATTGGACAGGGATGAGGTAAAGAAAATTATATGAATGAGCATTAGCTGATTCAAAAAAATCCCCAAAACTTAGTAATGATCAAGAGGGCAAGAAACAAAAATAGCATTGCAGGAGGGAGAAAGAAATTGCTGCTGCATGCTAGGTCAGCACAGACATCCAATCAAGCAGCAGGAACTATGCTGGGGTTCACTGATAAAAAGCATAAAGTTAGTCACAAAAATCATAGTATCAGAAACAAAATCTACTTTGCAGCAACAGAAAGATAGAAATATGGAAGTGAAAGGAATTAACTTGGAGGATTGGCAGGGCAGGAAGGCCAACAGCAGCTCCCTCACAGGGACACTGTAGCAAAGGAGGACTTAGAATAAACACCAAGATTCACAGATTAAAAGTCTGGAACAGACTGGGACAACAGCTTGTACCAGCAGGAGCAAGGATGCTGTGTAGTAGGTGAAATAACACAGGACAGACAAAACGAAGTTGAATGATAGAACTACAGATGGAAGAATAATTTTCTTCACAAAACTTTCGTCATACCAAGAGCAAAGGAAAAATTTTACAATTATTGTTATAATTTGCGAATCCTAGAAGGCAGACACCATTGTAAAAGTTACAGACTGAACTTATACTTGGTCCACAAAACACTGTGACAGCTTTAACAGCAACACAGTGCATAATTTAACCAAATGGGATCCCAGGTGCTGAAAACTGGTTTAAACATACAGACACACAATTCTTCAAAGACTCAAATGAAGGGGGAGTGTGTGTGGAAAGGAAACACATGAAGTTGTGCCCTAACAACTCAGATTCATACCATAAACGATCTACAAGTAAAATATTTTGCTTTTACCTATTTACCTTCTCTCTCAATTTGCTAAGGAAGAGGAAGACACAGAGGCAAGGAACTTATTTTTGATGCAGATACATCCAACACCTTGAAAAACCCATCTTAAGATTCAGACTTTGAGGCCTGACACAATGTAAATGCAATGACAGCATGGATTGCATTAAGGTGAAGGAGATAACGCTCTTCTTTCATAATTCCCTTCCAGCAATGAGAGCTGAAAGGACCAGCAAAGTCATCCTCACCATGTGTTTTCAGATAGTATGAAAACAGATGTCTCTCTCCAGTGATCACTGCTGCCTCAAAGGAAAGCAAGATTTTAGCTCATGTGGCATTGCTACCATAAGATTGCCCATGCCTGGCCCCTGAACAGCTGAGTGCAGCTTACTGGATCTTTGACAGGTGGGGAGACAGGTTATGCTGCTCTGGATGCCTAGGAACTGAGGGCATTGATGGGCACTCAGGTAAGATCAGCATGAGCAAGGCTGCCCAAGCTCCCTTCTTCAGGGGTTGGGATGAGAACTCAAGACTGTTCTTCACTTTTCCATCTCCACTCTCAGAAGTATCAAAAGGAGAGATTTCACGTATTCCAAATTGCAAAGCAGCTTTAATTTATCTACATCAAGTAAGACTCTCATGCAGTGCTACCTAGACTTAATGTAAGAGCCAAAGCTCGGGCATAGAATCTCTGGTGGAAAACACTGAGTACATCTTGCTTATTGCCGAGTTTAATTTCTTCCAGTCTTTTCCTTACTCTGTTTTATCAGCATTTTTTTCCCTGCCTCCTGTTCTTCTTTGCCAGTTGCTGCTTTCCCTAAGTGCAGGTACAGCACACCCATGGTGTTTCCTCTGCAATTAAACTGTAAATTGTGGTACTGTACAGCCTGGCTAGCTTGGTGTTTACTAAACAAGAAAGCAAGCTGCTCGCTGAAAAACAAAACCAAATTTTTTTTTGATCATTCACATCTTTCTGAGCAGCAGTGAAATCCTGGCACATTCTCTCCTGTGGATCACCCATTACAGGTTCAAATGCTGCTGGCATTCATTAAGAAAGAAGAATTTCATTGCTCTTTGGCAACAAATGAAAGTCATAGTTCCTGGTGAAAGTGATTCCCTGATCCAGCTGGTAGACTGCCCAATCCTCCAGTTTCACATCAGAAGCAGCTCTGAGGGTCAGCCAGGCTATTGGAATGATGAGGCATAAGCACAGAGCACTGGGAAGTTTAACTGCATTTACTTCCTTCATCATGTGACAGACAGATCCATCTGCTGGGCTTCTGATGACCCAAACACTGAATTCCTCAGTGACTGTTACCACAAATAACTTTTATTATTTTCCACTGCTTTGGGTTATTTTGCCATTTCCCAAGTTCCCCTGTGTGCTAAAAGCCTGATGTTTAAAGTCAGAGTTTTTAAGGCAAGCCACTGGTTTTTTTGGTGACACAGTAAAAAGTGTGAGCATTTTCGTGGCAAGCAGTAGCCCTAAGGGAAGGAGGAACAGCAGGTAAAGGGGAAAGTAAGTCCTTCAGTGCTTATTACTTAGCAGGTATTGGAGTTAAAATCATTAGGATACTTTAAAACCTGCCTGTATCTCTATTTCTCTCTATAGTGAACAGAGAGAAATGTTGTGGAGTCACTTATACCCTCTATTCCTGAACATTCAGTTCAGTAAAACAGCAGAATCCAGAATTCTGGAGCTGCTGACACCTAAGTGGATATTAGATAGTGAACACTCTCGATCGTTTGTACTATTTTGAATTATTGTTCTATTTATTTTGAATTACTGTGTTATTTTGCTTAACTGTACTATTTTGTAGGCTGCTGTGATTTCAAGTAATTTTTCTTACTTTACAGCTGTGAAGAGTGAGTGAAAAATGTCAGTTCTAACCAGCAGTGACCTCAGTTTTGTAAAAACAAGGATAAGAAATCAGTGCATTCCTAGGATTCCTGCTCTGGACTATGCCTGTATTACATTGTGCTGGGTGAAATTCAGCATAGCAGTTCTTATTATTATCATACACCAAGTGAGACTGCCACATGATTGTCACATGCTGGGCACATGACTGCCATGTGCCAGGCACACTCTTCTAAACTTGCCACCACATTCCAATGATGTTTTTACCAATGTTCAGGATCTGACATTTTTTCCAACTCTTCCATTTCATTTACCTTTTTCCTTCTGATGGTTGTGTTACACTGTCAGCTTCTGTTCAGGTTCTGATCCACACTACCTCCCAGATTTTTAGTGAACTGCTATCTGCACAGTTGTTCCTCAGGTGAAAATCGAGGGAGCATCTTCAATTTTGTCATCATCGTAACTGATAAAAACATTGTATTGATCCCTTAAGCATCCTACTTTGTTTACTCATCTAGTCTGTATTTTTGTCCCATGACTACTGAAATTCCTTTTTGCTAGTTACAATTAAGTGTATTGATCTAGTTTGCTTGTGGGAATATAGTGCATATCAACAAGAAAGCTTTACTAAAGATATTCAACTTTTAATCAAGATATTCAAGATATGTTCCTTTTTTCTATGCAAAGCCCAGTTACCTTGTCACTGGAAGAAGTTAGATTGGTTTGACATGACTGTTTTCAACAAAAACACATTGACTGTTACAAGCCAGAAGTTTCCCACACATGTCATACTGGCTAATAAGATGCCTGTGAAAAAATGACATCAAGACCTTTAGATTTTTTCTAAAAGGTAATTAAAGACATTTCCTTGATATTACAGAGGTAACACCTTACTCACACTGCATTTTAAACAGTTTTTCAAATGGTCCCAGACAACCACATGAAAGAAAAAAGTCTGTAGGAAGACATATTAATAGAACTAAGCTCAGGTATTTTTAGAATTTTAAATAGTACCCATAAACAACAGTGATCTTAACAAAAATGTCCATATTTTAGGGCATGCAACTCTTTCTGGGGCAGAGGAAAAAAATATATGTTCTTCTCAGAGGGAAGCTATTTGAAATCTGAATGCTACCACTTCACCACAGTGGACCCTAGCTTTTATTCTGACAAGCATCACCTCTGCTACTCAAAGTCATTAAACTTATCCAAATTTTAAATCAACAATGGGTTCCATTGATATCAGTGGTCTGATGGGGATTTGTAACTTGGTTTTATAATGGACTTGATTGTCCTCTGGATTACTTAGCATTGATTTTTATATTAACTGTATCATAAAGTTTTACTGAAGCCATTGTTGGCTGATATTAATATTAAAGAGTGGGAGAAGACATTTATGGTTTTTCTGAGATAGTCAGTTCTTTCTTTATTTTTCACAGAATTCCAGAGTAACATTGGGGAGGTTGAGGTAAATACTATGTGCTCCCCTAAAGCACACATATATCAATCAAAAATGCAATTAAAGGCTTAATTCTTCTAATGTAACTGAAATATTTAAATTTTCAAGAAAATTTACAGGACCTGGGTTTCCATTTCTAGAACCAAACAGGCTTTTTTTCCAATCATACCAGCAAAAAGTCCTGGTAACAAATCCCTCTTGATTCAAAGGTCAACAGTGGCCTTGGTAGAGGTTAAAAAGTGGGAGGTGGGGATCTAAACAAAAAATTAAGCACTTTCTTGAGTGCAAAGCATTCCTGATGATCCCTCTGGAAGCAGATCAGAGCATTGCAGAGAAGCCTGCTATCGGAGATGTGCATAACCACCTTTATCTCCAGATGCGACCACAAAGGCAAATCCAAACACTTTTGTGTGTGAGAATACTAAACTGGCTGACAATCCAGGTGACAACTAAAAATCTAGACAGCTTTGATTGTAAGGCTCATGCTGTTGAGATAAGAGAATTGGCTTTCACTCCACCTTTCAGCTTATACACCAGTAGTGAAATGGCTTTCAAAGCTGTTTAATTCTAGTCCCTACTGCTCTCTCCATGGGCTTTACCGCTGCTTCCAACACATACGGCATTTTGCCTGTTCTCCATGACAGCTTTTTCTTTGTTTTTAAATCACCACATGCTTTCTCATGTTTTTTCCAGGTCTGGAAATTAGTTTGCTTGAATAAAACATTGATCAGTATGGGCAGTGGGAGAGAAGGGGATATATTCATACCTTTGCATCTAAATATAAAGAAAGATTGCCTTTCCCTCCACGTCTCGTCTCTCAGTCAATACAGGAAGATACGCATCCCAGGAGAACAATTCAGAGCACCTCCTTCTCTGCAGGGATTATGTAGGTGTGTAAATTAAAAGCCAAGGCTCAGTTAGACACATCAAATCTCACAGTACAAACAACTCTCTTTCCTCTTCAGAGACAAAAGAGCATTTAGGGCTGGATGAACAATAGGAAGACTTAGAGCCATTTTAGAAGAAGGCTGTCACACCTGTGGTGCAGATCTGTGTACGTGTATAGGCCTGTTATACCTATGCTGTGCTCCTGAGCACAGCGTCTGACTCTGCCTTCCTTGCTCTGAAAAGCAGAATTGTGTAAAAGCCATGTAATCTATTCAGACAGCTCTGTATGATTAAACTAGACTATGTATTCCTCTGCAAGATCACATTATGAATCCAGCTGCCCAAGAACTGAGATTAATTCACTTAAATTCACTATACGGGTTTAGCAAACACACTCATGGGATGTTATAGGGTTGAGGGGGAGCAATCTGCTTTCAGACTTTTAATACATAGGGGACATCCAGCCCAACCCATCTTTATAAGTTTCCCTCTGTGAGTATATTTTTTCCACTCGTCAGCTGTTGTCATATGAAAAATCATTTGCACCTGGTGGGTTAATACAATGCTTATTTTTCAAAAACCACTGGCCTATGGAATCAGACAATACTCATTCTGTAGGAAGAACTGGAAAGCAACCAGACCAGTTATGTCAGCTTTTACCACTTCATCAGGCAATCAGGGATGACTTAGAGGTCCACCCAAAGAAACCCCCAGGAAAGAAGAACACATGCACAGAGGGCAGGGAACATGTGTTAATGCATTCAGAAAAAACTACGAATATTAATGTAAAATATAATAAACAAACAGGAGCTTTTTCTGTACTTAGCAAGCATGATATTTCAGAGGAGATATCCCCTCGTTCATCCAGCCAAATAAAGAATATTGGAAAAGGTAGTGTTCCCAGGCTGGGGGAAAATCAGACAGGAAACCTAAACCCAGCTCTTCAAACAATCAAACCCATGACCTTAAATGAAGATGAAGAATTGCCCTGAAAGTGTCCAGCGGAATCTTCCTCAGCGGACCCCCTGGTTACATTACTGGTGGGGAATGAAAAGGCAATTTTTTTCTAATTTATACAGAAACAACTTATTCAGTATTGGATACCTGCAGAGGAGAACTTAACTCAGAGTATATTAAAACCCACTAAGAATAAATAGCGATGGTGGACAAACAACAGGTTATAGTTCCACTTACTGTAATGAGGAAAATAATGGAAAAAGAACACAACAAAACCCATTGGGGCATTGAGTCCATGATCTCTAGTCTCCAAAATTCTGTATTTAGTGTGTGAATGATGGAAATAGCAAAATCAATAACAGTGAAATATCCAATTTGTTAAAAAAAATCCTATAAATCAGAAAGGGCCACCTCCTGCAACAGTCAACAGGGAAATTCACCTGGAAGTTACTAGCAAATAGGTTTCTCTGAATTATCTAGACAAAAAGGGTACAGGTATCTTCTGGTATTGGTAGGTACATTTTCTGGATGGGCCTTTCCCTGTCACACAAATAAAACCAGGGAGGTGGTAAAAATTATGCTTAAATTATACCAACCTGAGGATTTTGTGTATGTAAAGACTTGGAACTTTGAATCCTTGAAGGAAAAACGTAAAGGACCTTTCCAAATCCTCCTAATAACCAACACTGCACTCAAGGTAGAAGGAATTGAACCCTGGGTTCATCACACACAGGTAAAACCAGGAACCACAGATGAAATACAGCAAAAACAAGACTGACACTGTGGAGAGGTTTTTTTCTTTTAGTTCTTGTGGGGAATTGGCATTGCTGTGTTTCTGTCTAGAGCCAAAAATCCTAGTTATCATTTTAGGTATAGAATATATTTTTCTTGCTATTTCTAGCTCATGTTCCTCCCAGGGAAGGCACCATCAGGTAAAGAGACTTTCAGTAAAATTCCAAGAATTAGACAGTGGCCTTGACTCACATTGCTTACAAAGTGGAGACCAAATGTGAGTGATATACTTGGAAGGAACAAAAGTGAAGAGAAATCTGCATTTGGTGTTGCTTTATCACAGAATGCCAAAGCTTCAGCAAGCGTACGTTTTCTAGGGGCTTGAATTTAATTATGAGTGACATAAAATTTCAGTTTCTGCAGGGGGCCAAAGAAGATTTTCCACTTTCATTCTTCTCTCTCTGACTTTCCTCCATGTCAGGTGAAAGAATGAATCCTCCTTTACTTCCATGACTATGCATGGAACAGATAAAGTTTCTTTATCAGATTATATTGCAGCAGATAATAAAAGAAAAATGAAACGCAAGAGTATTCTCAATCTGCTAGTAGTGTATGGCAGATCATTTTGAACTACAGGTGCAGCAAGACAAGCCTGGAGGCTGACAATAAATTTATGTAAACCCAGAAACCTAGATTTCTCTTTTAATAAAGGAGAACGCCAAAGGAAATCCCTTCCTGAGATGGGCTATTGAAAACAGGAATGTATGAGAATGAGCAAAAAGGGAAAGCCAGTGAAAAAAGAATGCATCAAGAAAGGATGGAGTCAAATGTTTAAGACTCCACTCTTTCACCTAAATCAGGTGCGAACTCCCTGCTTTTAAATCTCATTCACAAGTGTGTTTGCTTTTCTGGGAAACAATAGCCCAGTTTCTGAAGTTTTCTTGTCCTTTCCCATCTCCTCACTTCCCTGTAAAAGCTACCACCTTTCTCTTGTTCAAGGTTTCTTTGCCTTCACCAAAACAATAACTGTGGCCTTAATCTGTAGATTTTACACTGCTTACATAAAAAGGCAACCATGGTACAGCTTCACAAATTGTTCAGGTGTGTAAAAACCTTCCTCCTCCACAGACAGCAACGAGCCAGGTTGCCACATACAGAAGTCGATTGACATATTTAATGAAATTTTGCAACTTTCATTCATCCTAAGTGTTATTGTTCCATTTTAAGAGCTCTGATAGAAAAAGGTGTGTGAAAATGACCACGAGGATGTCAGAGAATTGGCTTTGTTGCCCTGGCACTCTTACATGCATTGGATTACAACAACAAAGTTGAAGTGCTGTCCTTCTTGTTCATATTTGGAAATGTATTCTCAGAAACCTTTCCATCTTAAAATACCACCTGCAAGACTCTGAACATAACACATTACAAAGAGCTTTATGGACTGTAGTTATTATGTACACTTGGGTTTTTTTAAAATAAAAGCATTTTTTTAAAAATGAAACAAAACAAAACCAAAATCCCTTGAAGTATTAAACATTAAATTTCAATCTCAGCTATGGAAAAATTGCAGGATCTGTTTTCAGACTAATGTACTGGAAAATACACCTGTGCATGGGTGCAACATGCAGGAGCCAACAAGCCACCATACAATGCAAGCCAATGAATCTATTTTTTAGAAGTATTTATACAAACGAGTGAAGATACAACAATAAGCTTAAAGGAACATACTTGTAGTTAGCATGAAAGGCTGAAGGTAGTGATACACTGTGAATTAAAAATTCCAGCACAAACAGCAAAGGCTTCTCACACAAATAAAGAACAAATTTAACCTGTGGTTCCAGGAATGTTTTGTTTTGAATGCTAACTTGGAGAAATATCAACCTTGTATTTCTGCTCACTGTCCACTCTCCAAATAAAACAGAAACAATTTTGTCAGTGGAGTAATATATTGCCTCTCTTCCATTCACAGCAAGAAAATAGTACTTTTAAATAGTTTCTAAATTTGAGTCAGTTCAGTTTACATATGCCTCCCTGCACCCCTCTTGTTATTCTTGTATAGCTTCAGAGAAAGGGTGGGAAGAACACTTAGGCCTTTTCTACAACCAAACCCTGAACCTCAGGTGTGAGCAGAAACAGAATGAAAGAGCATTAAGGCTGAAAACCTTTTAGAAGCATCAGTAATTTTTCAGTATTTCCCACACACACCTCGCTTGCAGACTTTATCGGAAACATACACCTATCCCCAAGTGCACAAATACACCAGACATACCTTTCTCGTAAGTAAAAGCAAATCAAAATGTGGGAATAGGGCTAAGACAAAAGGTTCTAGGTGATGCAGTCTGGGGGATTTGGTACACCAAACACACCTGCCAAGCAGAAATGTCTATTGCTTCCCTCCCTGTTTAGCAGGCACACTGCCAATTTGTGCCACATCTCCTTCCTTTCCCCCACTCAGTGCTGACCTTCCCCTTCATTACCAGCTTCCTGTGGCATCCACAGCAGCCATTACCCTGCAGTGTGCTTAAAGCAGCAACACTATCCCTCAGGTAGCCCCCAGGGGCCAAAGTTAGTCACAAATACAACAGGAGAAATACACATGAAGTACACCTTAATGAGCAATATCCACTTTAGCCTCTCAGACGTTAATTGCTTCATTCTTCTCAAAGCTTTAGGAACAGAAGTTCCCACAGGATGGAGAGTTGGCACAAGGTGTTTTCTCCACAGCAACTTCTTGTTTCTATTTTGTCCTCAGTGCAGTACAGCTGATGGGTAATAGCTTGCTCCTAGGTCAAAGCTGAGAG
This sequence comes from Leptocoma aspasia, assembly GCA_013399835.1. Taxonomy (NCBI): domain Eukaryota; kingdom Metazoa; phylum Chordata; class Aves; order Passeriformes; family Nectariniidae; genus Leptocoma; species Leptocoma aspasia. The sequence continues at coordinate 1,048,087 of VXAX01003646.1, forward strand.
ATATTAAAATGACTATCAATAGCCATTTACAGTGCTTTACCGTTGCTCCTCGCTTCATTTCATAAGAGAAAAACACACAAGTGTTCCAAGGGGACACTCTCTGGCAGGAAGTGGGGGGCAGTAATACTGCTCTCTTTCCAGCTCACAAGATATTCTGGCAAAGGCAGCTGCTGGAATTAAGCTGGAAAATCAAAGCAAATGTGTTCACATAGTACTGAGTAACTTCTAGAAGCTCACATAGGACAAGAGGCCAATGCCTTTCTGTATGGCCTGATCTCCTGGTCACAGCAGGTCAACAGCAAGCAAGATTTATAGATATATTTGCACTGCCATCAAGCTAAACATAAGATTTTGATTCATGCACAGGGCAAGGTTTTGTAAGTTTGTTTGTTTGGTAGGGTGCTTTTCTGTTCCTTATCCATATTCCATCCCGCTCAAAAGGTGGGGGACAAGTCCTCATTTGGGTTTGGAATCAGTATTTGAACAGGAGGTACTGGACTGCTGGGGAACAAAATGTGAGAGAAGTTGTCAGAAATCTGATGGCACATCTGGTGGTTAGTTATTGGAGTGTTTTTAAGCCATCCCACTGCTCAGGGGCTATACTCTTTCTGTTATGCCTGTGACTCTTCATAAACCTTGCTTCCATAAGATGCACTTGGTCACACACAGTAGCAAATTTATTCACAAAGAGACTCTAAGAGCAGAGTTTCTCTCATCTCTACATTGCTGACTAAATCAGTTAATATCACTGTGATGGTTTCATTTTTTAAGAAAATCCATAAGGGAACAACCCATTTTGTCATAGAGGAATGTATGCAATTACATAACAGCAACAAGAACCCCTTCTTCCTTCCACACACACTAGAAACACTAGAATAGAATCAGGAGCTGGAAAAATTAATTTCAAATTTTGTGGAGGAAACAGACTCCTGATTTATCAAGATAAATAAAGGAGTCCTGAAAAGACAATGAAGCTTCTGTTCTTTCAGTTAGGAAAAAAAAAACCCAGCATATAACACCTCTTTTGAATTACATGCTTCCTTCTGAACAATTTGCATATTTTTCTATTGAATTTCAAAAGAGTTAAAAGCAAAATTAATGTGATTCACTGTGAATGCCAGGAACACAATTACAGCCCATCAAACCTGCACAAAAGAAGGACAGAATTGATGTGCACAGTAATACAAGACTTTTTTTTTCCCCTTTTTTAAGGCTTTCTTTAGATTCAGCTAAGCACAAAACTAGAGGTTAAATCTTTTTTATTCATGCTCTAACCCAGCTGTCCAGCTGTCCTGGTGTTATGTTACAATGTGTTTGCTAGCCTGACTTTCAGAGGTCTTACATTAAAGAACAGTAATCTCTTCTTTAGCCCATCCAGACTGAAGCAACTATTTTCTTTACTTGACATTCCTTTAAAAAAAACTTTAGTCTAAATATCCTTCCTTCTGTGGATTTTTAGGATTGCAATGCTTTGAGTAGCACCAGATAAACTTGCTCAAGACATCATGCAACTGGTTCAGGAAAGGGAGTTTCAGAGATTTGACAGGATGTTCTGGCTATGAAGGTATCTCACTACTTTACTGAGGAAGGAACACCTTATAAGCTCACTTTAGACAGTCATTCTGTCCTCTCACAGGATCCTTTGCACCATTGTCTGTGTGTGGTGTACAGCACATATGTACTAACAATATGCACCCTGCATATAAGTATTTGCTCTCATGTGTAACAGTCACTAATCCACCCCAGAGATAATAAAGACATTTTCCACACTTCTTTTTAACAGAGCCACCCAATCTAGTGCATAATCTATTGCAAGGGAGCTGCTCACTCAGATTCTAGAAGCGTGGGTAAAGGAGAAACACCAGGTTTCTTGTTCCTGCAGCCAAAGTTTTAGGATCAAGTCACTGTTTCTATTACTGAATAGTTCATACAGACAGCATTAATAGACAGATTCCTACTACCTTGATGCTTTCTTTTATGTTCAACATATAAATCACTGGGTTTGACTTTATCTATAACATTTTTAGTGATTTGATGAAAATTCTGCTGTTGTAATCTTTACAGCTCTTGTTCCAACAGGATGAGTTAGCTTTACCAGAATGCTGCTCTGACTGACCAATATCCCACATGACAGCTGAATACAGAGGAAGCTCAATTTTTTCCATATGGGATGATCACAATTGGGATAATATTTGTTTCCAATTTATGAAACACCTGAACTTTTTTACTTATCCTAGTGCTAATAAAGGTATAAAGCAAGTTCAAAAACTTGCAAAAAAATCACTCCTTAGTTACTGGTCTGAAGTTCTCCACTGCTTTTCCTTGTTCCAGTGTTGAAAAGGGAGACATGATGCAATACATGTAGATCATGTCCAGGTCTTTCAAGTGTAACAAAGACTAAACTGAATTCTCTTCTGTAATTAAACAGCATTAGTTAGATTTTTTTTCCTTTAACAAGTTAGTGTCATGTAATTTGTAATTTTTGCAAGAGATCCATAAGCAACCTTCACTGCTGGAAGATTTATCTATGTTGATCTTTAACCCAGTAGCAGAGAGTGGAATGCCTTGTTTGTAAGCAATGTATTCCTCCATTCACTTTCCGTTCCAAAAAGAATTGGGATTTTTCATTGGTTATTTTTGTTAGCCAAAATCAAAAGTGAATCTAACACCACTTTTACTTACAGCACATTTTTAAATGAGACAACTAAAAAAAGCTGAAGGAAATTTGGAAACAAAAATCGATTAAATGTAGTCTTCCCATTAAATGTAATCTTTCCATTACTCACTACTAGTTAAAAATCTAAATTCGGTCCCCAAAGTTCATGCTTTATTTAGCATAAGCTTTTGAAAGTTAATTTTCTGCTCTTAGAAGAAATTCTTGTCCTGATTTGGCTCTAAGATATCCATCCTGTGGCATATCTCCTTCAACAACATGTTTTTAATTTGTTCCTTTCTATGCAATTATTAAATACTTAGAGACTGTATTCACTGTGTCCCTCGTGGCCACGGGCATCTTATTTCTGTGGCTATTCATAGAGCCATAGAAAGTTAGAACTTCAGACAAAAGTACATGATTTCAGTGAAGATCTTCTGTAATATGCTTGCTGAAGGCAAAAAAGTTTGGCGGTACTCTGTTATTTGTTAAGTTACAAACAAAGAAGATATTACGTAAATCAGAGAATGCAGGAATCACTTTAATCAAGTTTTCCCTCACAAAATTCTAGGGTCAGACTGCAACCTGTAATTCAAATAGCTAAACAGCTTGAAGAGGACATTCAATATGTAGTTATTAAAAGAAAAAGGGCATATGGTCCCCAGTCATAAAAGGATTTGGTGATTTTCACGACCCTTCTAGGTTTTACCGCATTAAATAGGAAAGATTTCAGCCATCACAGCAAGATAAGATATTCATCATTCCAATAACAAGTAAATTCTTGTCATGTATAACATCAAAAAGTAATAGAGGATGGAAAATCTTCAAAATGGGGGAAAAACACATCTTCTTTTGCTCTCAGTAGGTGTTTAGCTGTGTTAGGCAGACAGTTAAGGCCCACTGCTACACACTATAACAGCCATTGTCCCAATTTTTCAAGCTGATAAAAAAATCACCATTATCCTGTTCTGATTGCTGCAGCATTAAATATCTGATTAAAGAAAAGCCTTTCCAAAGCACTAACAATTGCTTTGTTAAAATGCTGGATAGCTTCACAATCCTTCCAATGAAAACTTCTATTCTTAATTCTTTATCCTCTGAAGCATTTAAAAAAATACATTAAAAATAAAATCAAAAACCCTGAAGATTGAAAGGGTTTGAGGGGGGTGTTTTTTGTATTTTGAGAGTATGAGAATAATATTTTATGCTTCTTAGGGAAAAAAATGCAAAGGAAATGTTTTAAAATCAAGGCTGAAATATTAATAATAAGGATACAATGTCTACCCTAGCAGCAGCTTCAAAATATAAATTCTGTTGAACCATTTGTGTTAGTTTTATGCCAACACTTCAGCAATAAAACTGCCAAGACTTTAAAGACATTGTATTCTTTCACAAAACACAAATATATTAACTCCCTCCCAAAAATATACAGAACTAGATTTTTTAGTGGCAAAAGCCTCATATACAGTACAGATCAGAACAGATTTACTGTGTTTTGAAGTTTGATACGCACATTGAAATATAATCTTTACCCCAAAAATAATTTGATACATTCAGCATAACAATTCACAAAATAAGAGGCTAAAGGTTTATATTCCTAAGAAATATAAAATTACTTTCCTGAACATAAAATTCTGACAGCAGGTTTTTATTTAATGAAAGGAAAAAAGAAACAAAAAATAGATATACACACTCACACAGAACCTGTCATGTCATAAATGAAAAATCAACAAACTTTTCCAAGAGTATTTTAATAATTCACACAAACAGTGTGAAAAAATAAAGTTGTGTGTTTCAAATGGATGAGCCCATAAAATAAAAAGCGAGATCTCTATCTAGCTCCATCTGTACCACTCCTACACAGCACATAAAGAGTTGAACAGACCACATAGAATATTGTGACATTCCAAAACTGCATACATTTAGGAAATAGTACATCACCATCTCAGGGCTTTGGAAGAATACTTAGATAATACCCACTTAAATACTGAAGTACACAGACATGTGGCTTTAAAACCAAACCATTTGCCTGGATGTCATTTAATCCCCTTCTATCCAAGTAAGATCAGAAGCATTTGAGCTGTATTCAGGCTCAAGTGTGGCTCTAATACAAAGGAGGAGCAAAGCAGCCTTACTCTGGAGATCAGAGGTCTGGAGTGTCAGCAACAAACCCAGGCATGTTGTGTGATAACACTGGAGGCAGATTTCCTACCTGTGCCTATCCCATCCCTCTCATTTTTCCCCACTCACTGAGAAGTCTGTAAGAGTCACAGAAAGGGAGATCTGGTACTGACTGTCTGGTGGGCTGGTGTGACACCCACAGGCCACCATCAGTGTCTCTATATTTTCCTCCAGAGGAACCATTACAATTCTCTGCTGGAATCCAGCTCTTACTCCAGGAACATCCCATCTCTGTCAGACAGCAACCATCCCATAAAGGCAATGTACATGTAGCCCACCATGGGGAAAGCTGTGATCTCAACTGTATTCAGAATTCAGTACCTTTTAGCTGGTTACTTAAAAAAAAAAAAAAAAAAAAAAAAAAAAAAAAAAAAACA
>VXAX01003646.1:1053316-1138118 GCA_013399835.1 Leptocoma aspasia
ACCACCAAATACCAACAAACCTCATCTGTTTTTTGTCACTGTCCACATCCAACAGAGTTTGAAGCCCACAGTAGGTGTAGTTTCTGAGGTACCAGAAAAGAGAATAAGGTGATTGAAGCACATTTTTAAATAACCAAAATTAACCAAACTAATAAACCATTTAAGATACTCTTTTTCCTTCCTATCATTACATGCTATTTAATATGATCCAAACAGAAAATCTACTGAAACTCACAACTAGAAATTTTTTCTAACTCACAGTTAAGAAAAAGTCCTATTTGATTTTGCCTCTCAAAATGACCATGTTTCCTGTCTGCCTGTTTGTATGATAGAAAGCCATTATAAATTAAAGAATTTTAAAGAGATTAAGAATTAAAATTAAAGAGAAATGTGAAACACATTAACCTGGATCAGCAAATTCACACTGGTTTGATTGTATACACCTCACATCCACAGTTGTTTAGGAAACTAACGTGACTCATCTATTTGTATATGTCCACATTTCCTTGTGAACTGGCCAAACAAATGAATCCTTGCTGACCTGAGTACCTGAGATTTCATCATTCAACACCTAAAGCAGATTTCTCATATGAAACTAGCAACGTAGTGGAAGAGAAAAGAGCAAAGGAGCTAATAGCTCCTCATGTCTCGTACCATATCCTACAGTTCAGATTCCCAGGGAGTTTATCATGCTTTACAGGAGACAGATAAATATTTTAGTGTAATCAATGTGTCTTATTCAGATGGAGGTCTGAGATAAACTTGCAATTGTCTGTGCTTTTCTAATGCCAGCATCAAAAGTTGACAAAAACCTATTACATTCTCTTCAATGGAAAGGAAATAAAGAGTACCAGAAATTAAATTTCAAAAAATGTTAAGAAAAAACAAAAGGGATGGCAATAAAATGAGTTTTTCATACTGTGATGAAACACCCTGCAACTGTAATCTGATTTTTTTCACCTATGAGCTGAACTGCTTTGATATGTATAAATTATAGTGCTTGTATGAGAACAAGTGGACAGTATCAGGCCTGGAAGCTTGAATTAATTTTGATTTCCTCTTTATGGAAGTTTAAAAGTCAGGTTTGCTACAAAAACAAAAGAGAGAAACAATCCAGCACCCATGGAAACTAGAGAAGGAAAGGAATTTTATAGAAGTAAAATACCCTAGGCAAATCAAAATATATTTTCCAGTCACTAAATGCTTCAGTTTTTTATGGGAGGTTAGATTTAGTGTTCATGTCTATCTTTTATATTGGTTATTCAAGTAACTTTGCTCAAGAAAAGTTATTAGTTCAGCAAATAAAAAAGGAAATAACTTCAGTATTATTTCATTTCAACCTCTTTATTTTTAATGCAGCTTTCTGAGCTGCACATGTATTTCTTTCACTTCTTCTTCACTGGCCTGAAAGGAAGAACAAAGGATAGGACAGACAACAGCCAAAAACACATAGTAGAAAATATTTGTTACCAGCAGGGCACAAGGTTTCTACCCACCACTCTGTCTCACTTGTCCCTTCTCCTGCCAGTGCAGCATTTCCTCTAAATTCACCAGTCAGAAAGAAACCAGTTTATGAGATAGATGCATTGCTCATACAAATGATATGTAAGGAAACTTAACATGAGCAAGAGATTATTTATTCCAAGAGTCTCGGTTCATCAAGGCAGTTGCCCAAGACCAACATTTAAATCTTCTGCCACATGGATACAAAAAATCCCCTTTTGTAATACCATTTAACTTTTAGGATAACTGAGGGCTGGAAGAAGGTGAAAATATAAGCTTTTCCTTTTGTGACTTCAAATGCCCTGCTTGACATCTGACCTGATATTGTGGGTGGTAGGACAAGAGAGGAGAGAGAGCATGGAATTTATTCTCCAAAAGTCTTCATTGACAGAGGCACACTGCTGTTTGCAGCACCTGGATCCAAATCCTCCCATGAAATTAATAGCTCCTGTCTTCCCACTCTCACTCCAACTCAGATCCCTTGAGCAGAGCATTTCTCTGCTCTGTCACTTTGCTGGGGTGGCAGGGAGAGGGATTCTGGCTGGATAGAAAACAGGGAGAAGATGGAGTAGGAAAAAAGAACAAGAAGAGAGCGAACACAGTTCACCTACCACTCTCTTCCCTCTTCCTCTCCCCATGGCCAGAGCAGTTGGTTTGTGTATTGCAAAAGTGCATTGCCCTGGGTGCACATGGCTCAGAGTAGAAGAAAAAAACTGCACAGGGCAGGGGACCATACAAACACTATCGCAGTGCTGATGCTTAACAATTTTTACAGTTTTTGACTTTACAATTCAAATACGACCAACGGTACTCAAACAATATAATTTACTATTGCTATAAGCTATGCCATATTATGTCTTTATGAAGGATTCCGCAGTGATATTTCTCTGCTATTTGGTCAGTGGTAAAAAGTACTTGATGATTAAATTGACCTATCTTTCCCTTCATACTTTTTTCTGTGCTGTTTTTGTGTTATCTCTGATCATGTCAGACAAGCTTTGTTCCTACTTACTTAGCAGTGATCCCTTTACCTGCACTCTGTTACTATCTAATAAACTTAACCTAAAACTTGCTCCACCTATACTTTTCTCCATTAGGTCCTCTTTATCAGCTTCTCAAAAACTCCTTTACATGCTAATTTGTCTCCTATTTCCAGGCAGTTTGGGTTTTATTTTCATTCTTAGAAAATTCTCTCCTTTCCTGTTCAGGCTCCATTTATCAGGTTTTACTACCTGGCTAACTCACATGATGATGAGCTGCAAATTCCCTTCAGAACATGTTTTTCCACAACACCTGCACAATTCACTCAACTGTGCAAAACCAGGGAATCCTGGGAACATATGTATCCTTTATGACAACTGAACTGTAGCCTTTATCCTCATATAATGACTTCCCTCTGAAAGCAGAAGACTGAACAGTGTCAATTCAAGAAAAATTAATTGAATCACTTATGTTTGGAAGCAGTCTGAAGCTGAAAGGGAACTGGGGAAACACCAGAATGAAAGGAATCCTGAATTCCAGTATCTAGCAAAAACACATTGTTCTCTCTTCTTCCTACAGTCTCCACACATTATTCTGTGCAACAGATGGACACATTCATTGCAATATTTTTTCACTCATTGTTTGGTTAATGTGAAGCCCTAGATTTTCTTTACTTCATATATTCAACTTCAGCCCCTGGCCAGACTTGTTCTATTTCTACCAGATTTCTAGTTTATGTTACATATTTTATAACAACATCATTCATAGAATATACATATTACATTATCCAACTTTAAGGTACTCCTCTCTACCATCCTCTCAAATTCTAGATATTTGTGGTTTATAGAAGAGGAACCAAGGAGACCAAGCCTTCCTTGCATTTGTGGAAAGTCAGTTTAAGTGGCTCTTCATGAGCTCCACTGCCAGCATCCCAAGTCACCTAGACTCTAAACAGTCCCAAGCTCTTGACTTAAAGCTCTTCCAGTACATTTTATCCCTTTCAAATGGTATCTCAAAGGACTTGGGCACCAATACGCTTGAAATCGTGCTTTGCTCAGCTACTCTCAATTATTCCTCTGGCTGTTCTTCCTTGAACTGCTGCCTTAATGCTACTACTTACTAATCTTTCCTGATTGTCTGAAAATGCTTGTGCAGGAACAACTTTCCTCAATGGAAATGTAAACATTCCAAATGAACTTGCTACAAAGAACCAGCCTTTTGATTCCTTCAATTGCTGATGAATATCCTGAACATAAAATTTAAGAACATATTGGGTTAATACTACATTTGGAGTAATTAAGAGACAGAGAAAAGATCCCTTACCTTGCCACACTTTTAGAGTCAATACCAGTTTCCTTAATAATTTGAACAAAGGCAGCTGTTTGGATCAAGAACTTCCCACACAGTGTGTCAGTTCATGCACTACAGATACTGAAACTTCATCTTTGAAGGGAAGGATGCATAAAGTAGAAAAGAAACATCTGGATCCAGGGGTTATCAGATGCCTTCACAGGTAATTCTCATACTTCATTGGCAATTACAGTTGTAAAACAACTCCACTGCCATCTTCTAGAGCACAGATGTACTACTGATGCTGAAACCCTGTCACTGCAAAATTGATTGCAGTGCAGAACACTGACCTACAATGCTCTGTACTAGTTTATCACAGTAGGCATAATAAAAAATATAACGTTAAGACTAATTTGTGCAACTACAGAAATTAAAAGCAACTACAGCAAAAAGACAAATATAAGCATTAACCTGGCTGAAAGAGAAAGAAAAAATGGATTATATTTTGTAACCAAACCAATACGCAAAGATGTAGTCCATGTAAGAGGAGAGAATTGTGAAAGAAAAATGCTCAATGGCTTCTTTTAAATGCAAAAGTTTTAGTTTATTTCATTGAAGCCAAACCCAATTGTTTTCATAGTACAATGCTTCAGAAATAATCCAGTTCCTATCAGGTGACAGCCATCAGGTTAGGGACTGAAGAAATATGGCAAATCAGCAGAAATGTTCAGACCATACACTACTCCAAGACCTCAGTTCAATCACTGCTAGTCATTTTGTCAAGGGACCAAAATATTTTGAGACCTAGTCTTTTGCTGCAACATTTCAGGATGGGATACCTCCAAGTTATTCTAGAGACAGGACATACCGACTCTGCCTCTCTGTCTCTTTCCTTTATTAGGGCCTTTGAAGGAAGAGGAGAGACACTTATTATCAAATTTAGCTTTTTTAAAGCCTTCCCATACCTCCAAAAGCAAGAACACACCTGGTAAACCAGAGACATCACGATTTCTCTGAAAGCTTTTTGCTTGTTTAGATGCTTGCTTCACAGCACTGTCATCATTACAAACTTCAAATTTAAAGCTCTCTTCAGTCACAAATATAAATGCTCTAAGATTTTCCTCCTCCAAAGCCATGGGCACTAGCCAAGAAAATAGAAGGGCATTGGGAAAGAGACATTCTCCGTGGGCACCCTGAAATGCTAGAATTGTAAAATGATTGTGTAAAACTCACAAGGTTTCATCTTTCATATGGCACCTTTAAAAAAGGATTATCAAGTACTAACAGAGAAAGCTTGAACATGACATTTCTTCATACTTTCCCCTGTTTGCAAGTAGCCAAAGGATTTTTATTTCTAATGGTGTTATTATACCAACTTTCTCAAAAAAAAATTCACTTTAAAAAAAGCCACAAAACCTCTGTAGAGCACAGAAGACTGCTATATATATATATATATATATATATCTGCCACTGTGCAAATTGCTAACTCAAAGATTTGTTCTTCTATTCAGTGCATTGTGCTCCTGACACATACTTTCTATAAATAGACTTTACTCTGATAGTCTCCCTTTACAGTTATCTTGATTTCACCACTGAACATGCATTTCCCAGAGCCTTGACTTGGTGTTTCCTATTTTTTTATTTTCTTTTTTTTTTTAATCTTATGTGCCGAGTAGCTTTGCCTCGCAGGAGTCTGGCCATGTATAACATGATGTGTGAAGAGCTTTATAACACAGTTTTAATCATGATTAAATCAGGGGAGACAGGAGAATATGCAAAATGGAGATAACAATAAACTTGCTTATGTGTCTGACCACATAAAGGGATGTTGGTTTATGCTCGAGGGATTTTGTGCCACTAAATAAGACTGCAACTGTATTACAAGCTTGTCCTGGCTGCAGAGAGGGGTCAGAGTGTGTGTTTTTTACTCCATTGCTGTTTTGCTTTCAGTAAATTGTCATCTCAACCCCTAGTCTCTACCTTTGTCCCTCTCTTACCAGAAGGAGCAAGGTAAAGAAAGAGAAGTGGCTTACTTGAAATTTAATTTCTGGTCTGTGTTAAACTACCACAAAGCTTTTTCAGAGAGTAGGGCATTTTCTTTTCTCCAGTGGCATATTTTTGGAAGTAATATGTAACAAGGAAATATTAATATCTCACTCTGTGTGTTTCTACAGTAGGATTATATTTCAGTAAATCTTAGACCTTATTAAAGGGTAGCAGTTTTCTGCAATACAAAATTAATATCATAAAAGGGATCCAATTGTGGTTGCAAGTGTTTTTGACAGCTCAAAAAAATTGAAGAAGTTGATTAGTTTGAAAAATAGCACAAACTCCACAAAAGCTTAAAAAATTATAACATCACCAACTCAATCAATCACAATGTCATGGTGACCTCAGTATGAAAAATCATGCTCAACTGTGACAAAACACTATACAATCACTAGAACTTAGCACAGAACTGTTTAGATTGTAAATTAGGATACCTAGGAATAGACATCCTGGTTTTGAAAACGGTTTATCCATCAAAAACTACAAATGGCTGATTCAGAGTTTGTGCAAGAATAATTATCAAGTCCAGTTCAGGAATAATTTGGTTGGATAGAAATGCAGTGCTGTGGAGATGCTTTCTGATATCCTTTCATGTAACATTTACAAAACTCACAGAATTAAACTGAGAAATTGACTCAGCTCTCTCTTCCCCAGCACATATTCCTGCCATGAAACACGTGGTATTCCTGTGTTGAACTCCCTCTAGTTCATTTTGAATTGAATTCTTGTGAAATCCAGGAAGAGAACATGGGGTTTTAATTCCCATTTATCTGAGTAAACTAGCATTTTGGTCTGTGTTCTGACTTAGACTTAAAACTGTGTGGACCAAGATGATCTGCCCTTAATATTGAGTGTCCTCCAATGCTGACTACAAAGGAGGGTACATCACCACTACTGCCACTGCAGTATGAGTGTATTCACTGCATTTTATTTAAAACTCACAGAACTAATTTTGTTTCATGAGAAAATTGAGCAATTTGACTTTTGAAGAAGGAGGAATTCCTCAACCTATTACATATGCACACAGCTGCTGAGTGCAATCCCAAGGACAATCATGACTCAGAGACTTTATTCTATTAAAGGGTAGCTGAGCAATTTGGCTGAGAACAATCTGAATTTTGCAAGAGTTTCTCCTTATGAGTTGTTACCTTTAAGGAAATAAGGTAAGCTCTAGGAATAAACCTCCTGCTACCCTTCCTCCAGATTCAACCCAGGCAATTTTTATGTGATTGAAAAGCTTACAAGTTTACTGGCCCATGTAGCATCTAGTATTAAAATAAGTTATCAATAATCATACAGCATATGTTTCTAGGATTCTGATGCTGCAGTCCATCAACAATGTCATAAAAGACTTTTACTTGTTTTAGTGTCAAATTGTAATTCTATCCTCCTCAAAAAGGTATGAGTTTGCTTCCGCTCAAAACTAGCTTTTCTGTGGAGTTACTAAAATCTGAACATTTGTTCGAAAAGACTTAAGTAGCCCCTTTTTGTTGTGCAGTGCCAGAGCCTCATTAGCTAAACATTTGCTCAGGAAGGCTCTAGATAATGAGGCAAGACAAGACAGTCTCAAAAGAGAATAGCAGGTGGCTTAGCTGGAAAGGGGGAACAAAAGGTGTCCCTGGGACCTCCTCAAATAAGTGGAAGTTAAAAGGCAACATTACAAGGACTTGCACAACAAGGGCTTTTAAGGGTTAGGTAGGCAGGAGGGAAGGTAAACATTAGGATTCATGATGCTCTGCAATCAAAGGTTAACTTCTTATTGGGAATCAAATTTCAGGAGATGTCAGAAAATGTATCTCTTGGAACCAGAGTCCCAGAAAAAAGAAAGGAAAAAAGAATCTCTCTAAAACCATTCAAAATAATTTTTTAGACAAACCATACAGCCTGCAAGCTTCAGATCAGAGTGTTTTGCTCAAACATGTACAATATTGATTCTTAACCATAGGAATATTTGATTCTTCTAAATCAAGAACTGAGCAGGATACAGAACATATCTGTCTGTCTCCAAAGCAACAGGCTGCCATGCATAAAGTCCCTTGTTCCATGAAATCCTGTAAGCAGGTTTTCTGAAGGTTATATCCTGTTTTATCTAGATTTTAAGCTGTCAAGCTCATGGTGATACAAGAGAGATCATTATAAATTTTCAGAAAGATAAACGAAGCATACGGGAAGGAGAGATTTCCCAAACATCACAGAATTGCTATATGGCAAGAAACCAAACTTTTCTGCATTGCAGCCAAGTACCCTACTTTGAAACCATACTGCTTGACAAGAACAGGATCTGCTTTGTTTAAACAGTTCCAGCCTTTCATTAGGTCACTTACACCCCTCACAAGGCTCCCACGGCTTTACAGATTAGAATAAAAGTTGTGAATGTAAATCAAAATTTTGCTGAGCATATTATTGCTATGTAGGGAACCATTATTTGTTTCAAAGGTTAAGCACAAAGGAGTTTTGCCACTGATTCAGTGTCTTAGGAGAGCACTTCCTCTACAGTACACTTCTTGGTACAGAATGACTGCTCCAGGGTTATGTGCAGTCCCTTCACAGCTGCTGTAAAGTTTTCCTTGCCTCTAAAATTCTTGCAGAAAAGAACTCGCTTATTTACATGTGTATTCAGAAAACAAATGCAAAATGGAACCTAAGAATTCTGTAAAGTGTCACAAGGACCACAGATGTACTTTTCTCTCCATTATGCTGTCTAAACTCATGCCTTTAACTCTTGAGCATCCTTGCCCAAACAGCCTCAAGTAAATATGTGGAAAACATGCCAAATCCATTCTTGGTATAGTTCCATAGTCCATTGGAAGCTCCTCCTTGCCTTTAGTGCAATGTAGTGTTTAACCACGTTCATCTTGATAAAATTGCAATTAAATTCTAATGAATGCTGTTAGAAAGTGTGTTTGGTTGTGGGTGCTGTTTCTTTTGTTCTTTTTTAAATAAAAACACTCTAAATATTCATTGCCACCCACACTGCCACTCTATTCTCACAGAAAGAACAGAAAAATTGCTCGGATATTTCCTGCAGGCAACTATCCACAAGGCTGAAATGTCATTTAACATAAATTAAATTTGTACAGCTAACAATGCTGTTTTGAACAAGACATACTATGAAAAGCAGCAAGCACATAGCAGTGGATTTAACTGGTATGCAGTTAAATCCAATTAAGTTATTGATGGCCAGTATCAATAAAATTACTGATCCTTATTCTGGGAGTTAGAGTCAGTTAAACCTGCCCGATGAGAGACAGCACCACTGATTTGCTTTGTCATACCAATGTCTTGTCTCCCTATTAGGAATCTCAACAGTTTAGTCCTACAACTTATTAGGAGCTGTAAAAATCACAGGTAAAATAAGGATTGGAAAGCTGAAATGATGATTCATCTACTCCTTTATTTTCCAAACTGAGGAAAGAGCTGGGGGTGGGGAAGGTGGAATTAAAAACAAAACCAAGAAAAAAAGGAAAAAAACCAAACAAAACACGTAACACAAAAGCAAACAAATCAACATTAGCTCTGAAGCACACCAGAAAGCAACACTTTTAATCCTAGGGAGCCATTATTCTCAAAAGGAGGGGTGGGAGAGGGAAATCCTACTGCACATTTGCAAAGATCAGCTGCCTTTGTTGCAGAAAGCCTTTGACTACAAATAGGCTCCCCAGGACCCTGATCTTAGGACGCAGAGTCTTTTCAGGGCTTAACTCCTACTGAGGCAGTTGAGGCTTAAGTTGCAGTGCCTGAAAAGACACTGAAATGCAGTTTGTACTGAGATGTGCAGCAGGATTCAGATAACCAGTAACAGGATGCAGGAACAGTCCTGTACAGTTTGTACCCACCATTTTCTGCAGTTTCACGCATTGTCACTGCAGAGCAACTTTTTAGCTTGAAAAATATTCTTGAAAAATATTAGCTTGAACAGAGTAAAAATCTTTCAAATGGCAAGTAAGGTGTTCTTCATACTATCCTCACACAGTGTGGGCTGTGACAGCCAAATCCTATTCAAAACTGTTCTCTGGAAATGCTAAAAATAAAAAAAAAATCCAAAATCAACAACAACAACAAACACTCCCAAAGCCACACAGAATAACAAAACAGTAGTGCAGTAGGACCAACTCAGCCCACCTGAGGGGTATAGGATGTCAGCACAGAGAGCCAGGTTTCTTTCCATTTTCCTCTGCATAAAATCAATCTGCTAATTTGAGTGGATTCCCTACCAAGCCAGTTAACAGGTAATGAAGATCCCTCTCATGTCCCTCCAAGCCTTGTAGCAGAATATCATGGAGACTGCTTGCTTTCTGGCTGGCCTGGATCTCAGTAGAGGTTCAGTGGTCTGAACCAGAGCACAATGCAAGAGAAGCAACACTCTTTAGTAGAACTGAGTATCTCCAGTAGTGATTGCTTAACATCTATAGGTAGCAGTAGCCTGAGAACCTTAACCTCTCCCACCCCACACTACTACCTTCCAATTACAAAGAGCAAAAGGCATACAAAAATCACCCTGGTTATAAATATCATAAGAGCATTGCAAACTATTAATGATTCTTTCAATGCCTAACTACCATTTTTTAAACACAGAATGTGTCACCTCAGGTGAGGTAGAAGCAACATCTAATATGGTAAAAAATACCCACATTCCCAACGGAAAGAAAAATTGGAAAAGCCTATTATACTGCTAATTTTATGGCTATACATCCACATCCCACTTCAATGAGTTATTACAATCAGCTAGACCATTCTAAGCCACTGGAAAAGCATGGTTTAAATTAGCAACATATGTAATTCCAATGCAGAAGGAATTAAGTTTGAGCATATGGGGTCAACAACCCTTTCGTTTACAAGTTCCAGAGCCTTTACCCACCATGAGGATATTACTGAGTTAATATTGTGCAAAAGTGATGGATTTAAAGGTTACTTCTCTTTTTACAGAGATGTGAAGCACACACAATGTCACAAAAAATCCTGAGCAAATGGATGTTTAAAGCCATTCTAATGAAAGAAAATAAGAATAAATGTCAGCCAACAGAAAATATCTATTTTGCCTTTTAGGTGCACTTGATGCTCTGCTTCATCCTCTGCACAAATTCTGAACAAGCCATCAAAAGGCAAGGATTATTTTCTTTAATCACCAGCTCTTGCCTGTTGGCAGCAGTTCCAGTCCACAGGATTTCAGAGAATTTCTCTTATGCAGACAAGGATTTACTGAGGAATATAGATCTGGCCCTTGCCCTCACCCCTACTCATTGGCCCTGCTTGATGCTGTGCACGAACGCTTCCGTGCCGCGGTCAAACCACAGCTGTCCCCTCACCCGCCTCATTTCATCAAAATTCAAAAGCCATACACTTTTCCCAGAATGACTAACATTCCCCAGTGCAGGACAATAGGGGTAACAGAGCCGTAGCTTCATACATTTAATAGTTAAATCCATCCTGGACACTAGAAGTGATAACCAAGTGATTGCCATGGAGCTCTCACATTTATCCTTCTAACAAGTTTGACCTCTGCTATTTGTGTAAAACCCAAGCTGCAAGAACTCCTGTAGGTATTTAATCTGCCTCGGTGTCATTTAGATATGAATCACTTCCTCAAAATCTCCCATTCTTTATGCCACTTTTTAAAAATTATTTTAAAAAAAAAAGGCAGAATAAAACCACAAAAGAAAGCAAAACCTTCATAGTAATGTTGGGGGTTTTAGAGACTCCTTTTGGAAATGCAGTTGATATTCTGGGGATTTTTCTCAATTAAACATCTAATACTTAGCTGTCTACAGGAAGACATATGGTCCTGTCACCAGTTTCTATGAAAGATCCTATTCAGACTAGTTTTACTTCAGAAATGTGATACATCATTTAGATTTACAGTTAAGTTGAGGAAAAAGGGGAACAGAGGCTTAAAGTTGGGCACTGTCTACGAGGAACAGTAGAAGAAAATATAATCAATCTTGTTACAGTAGTTGAAAAAGGCAGAGGTTTGCCTTTAAGTGAGGATTTGCTGTTTGGTTTGGATTTTTTTGTTTTGTTTTAGAGATTGATTTTGGAAAAGGGACATAAGTCCATTTACTAGGGAGCTTCATATTAGGGTAGCCCTGTCTTCTGCTGCACCCTGCCTGCCAATTGTCTCTCCTGCCTCAGGGAACCTCTGCTCACAAGTAGCAGCTCCCATTTGTCCCACTGGTTGTGACTGTCAGCTGTCATTTTGTCATAGCAGTAGCTGGCACTGGGATGGGTTGTGTACTGCAAATACTTCTGGAAATGCCAACAGTAACAGTAATCATAAGTAACCAAAGATGCATTAAACCAACCACAGTTAATACCAGCATTTTCCACATCAGCTTTACTGGGAAAAAATTGTTTTCTGTAAAATCCAGTTTTTAACCTTTACAGTTTGCCATCTACTTAAAGCTATAACAAAGCAAGGATTTTCAGGCTGGGTTAAATCATGCCTTGTGATGTTCACATTTTTTGCAAGCTGCCTATATTTTAAGCTGACTCTTGTGGCTCACTTTTATAGCATGGCTCCATATCTCAGAAATATATAATTAAACTTCACTGATCTCTATGAAAGCTTAAAATCAATGTTTAGTTGAAAGTGTTTATGGACATTATATAATGAATAAATTCAGATATGTAACACAATCTCATTCACCCTTTCTCCACAATTTTTGAAAAAGCCTAGGGATGTCTGATCTATTTAAGAGCTGCACAAAAGTTTACTTCTATTGTTTTCAGTAAATAATTCCTACCTCCTTCAAAGCACTCTCAAAAAGAAGTTATTATGTACCCATTTCCTACATTCATTTAAAAAAAAAAAAAAGTACCATAGTTCAAATTCTTCCACGTTCAGGAAAAAAAGGCATACTATAATTTACTTTTCCTTACTCCAAGGACCTTCCCAGACAGCACTTACACCAAAGACATTCTGAATTTTTTCCCTGAGGGCCATTTCTACAGCTCTTGTTTTGACCATACATTTTGGTTTTTTGTTTTCTGCAGCTTCTCTGTGCTATTATTCATAAAAAAAAAAATATATCCTTACAGGTCGCTTTCTGGCCAGGGTTTCAGTGCCTTATGTTTCACAATATATTTAGAACAAAGTAACTCAAACTGCTAAAAAAGGGTTTAACCTCTTCATGAACAGTCATGACACCACCTTTGGGGAGGGTTTACTCAGTCCACAGAGAACTGAGGAAGCTGCTCCTACTTGAAGCAGCTACTGTAGAATTTGAAGATATTTGTTTCAGGCAGTCCTATTTAGGCTACTACCAACTTTTTCCACATGGCTTTTGATGGATTATCATGATTTGGCATGTAACCACTAGTAACCACTCAAAACTCAATTTTGAGGCAAGACTGAGAATCTGAAACAAAATCTAAACATTAAAAAAATCCCCAAACCAACAAACCACAGAGTGGAAGGACTAACAGGTAGCTTATAACGGGTTATAATGTTTTCCCTTAAAGAATGAGTCAACAGTTTCAGTAAGCACATAGCTTTTCTTTCTCCAAAGTTATTTTTGCTCATTGTCAGAAATGGAAAAGCATCTCTACTATGGGTTCAAGATAGCTGAAAGCTTTTGGACCTCCTTGCACAAATGTAACTATAAATTAGATCTCCAATTTGTCAGCAGAATATTTTAATTTTTGTTGTTGTTTGGCAACAAAATCACAGGAAAACTTGGGGTTTTTTTTCTGAAAAGCATCACTTAAGCTTTGGGCAGCAGAGGTGTTTGTTTTCAAGTCTTTCTAAACACAATAGAAGTTGTCTTGAAAAGAAGTGTTATATTGTTGGAAAGAGACAAAACACATGGTGCAGCTGAAGGCTCTGAAAAACAAATAACTCACGTTTCCATGGCTTCTGCAGGAAGGTAGTGTGTGACCATCTCCCAAAGACTGACAAGCTCCTGAAACTGATGGTCCCATTGAATCTTCAAGGACTGAAGAAATCAGGCCACAAGGATCAGCTCAACCTGTACAAGGCCACTAGCACACACCAGCATCAGCAAGGAACTGTGCAAACCAGATCAGGTAGAGATAAAGCCACAGGGATATTTGTGTGCCTGCTGGAAACAGGGTCTCTGGAATCTGGCAGCCTCTGGGCATCCAGCTTGGGTTAGCCCACAAAGGGTACTAGAGAGAAGGTGTGAGTGAGTTAACAGTTACCTACTAATTATTGTTTAATGAACACAGGCATTCTTAATAATGCTGGTGGTTCTGTGACTTGCACACCCATAAAAATGGGAAAAAGAAATTCACATTGCATTCAGTAATAACATATTGATGTCCTTATAAGGAGAAACTTTAATCAGATATTTGCCACTGGTGCTTTTATAAACACGTTTATAGGTGTACCTGGAGACTTCTATTTCAGTGCACCACATGTATTTAGTCTCCAAAAATAGTCTTAAGTAATTATTATTGCTAATACACTGCATCCCAAAACCTCACTGCTTTCAAGTCCATTTCACTGTCCATTTCAGAAGCACACAGGGCCAGCTTTTGTCATTTTCTCCCTGCCCCCTTTAAGCCAGCAATGACTTTATGCTTCCACAACAAAATACCCATTAAAGAAACAAGTCCTGCTTGAATTCTCTAATTTGAAAAATATCCACATTACTGGATGCTTCCACATTTTATTTTTATATACATTGACATAATTCTAATTTGCTTCATATCTGCTATCAGCACATATGTTGCTTCAATAAATTCCCATTGCATACAAGCTCCCTGTCACACGTGAATATAAACAAAGACTGTCTCACTTAGCACCTCCAATCTAACTCAACAGAAAATACAACAGGCAACCTGCTTTCCATAGCACCATGCTGGTTGGCATTAGCTGTGCTAACATTACTATCTGATTGCATCCCATATCAGTCTCAATCATCTTGTCTAGTGGCGGTGTCCAGGCAACCAGCCCAGTTACCAAGGTTATTTTGTCTATTTTGTTTAAGTGCTGATGAGATCTTCCCATTTCCTGGAACTTCTCCAGACTTGCAAGACTTTTATATAAAAGAAAATCGCACCCAATATTAATTTTTGCAGCAGTTCTTAGTAGAATTTCTCTGTGAACATTCAGAAAAGTTTTAATAATAGCAACTGAAAAGTTCTCACAGCTCTGTGAATATCTCAGTTTGATATACATTAACATGCACCTACCGTTAGCGCTGATTAGTAGAAATATGGATATTACAGATGCAACAAACTGGTAAATATGGTTGTGGTAGTTTGTTGTGCTACTATCTGCAGCTCTTCATTCTGTATTTTGCTCCTTGCAGTTGCAGTCCTCATAGCAGGAGTTAAAAAAACCCCGAAAAACCAGAAGCAGCACCCAGAGCCCAGTTGTCACAGCATATCGTCTTAGCCTGCAGTCAACATCTATTTACATCCTTGACCTGCAGTCAACATCCATTTACACTGAAGTGCAACAGTGGAGTCACAACTACACAAGCTTCTCCTCTTACACTGGAGAGGGCATGGGACTTGCTGGGGGAACACAAGTGCTACAGATGCAGACTTTGTGAGACATTTGCAAGAGGCCTAATAGAGAAATGGTGTCTTGAAACCACTAGTTGCTACATGTGGCCAAATACCTTTTTGGTCCCTTTTTGCTCCTTAGAAGTTGTTCTATAAGTTGTTACCTGTTTAGATTTGGATATTTTATTCATTAAGGTTTGTCGTACTGCAAATGTTTTCGGTGAAACACTTTCTTTTCCTATTATAAAATTTAAAGGCTGTGTTTTGACTTTAGTGGAGCATCAAAGTATTATTACAAAAGAGTCTGGGAATTTAAAAATTTTTTTCTATATCCCATATTGGCCTGAGAAATTAAAACAGGCAAGTTACAATGTCAAACTCTTAAAGGAACCCAAATAATTTCATTAATACTACAGGTGAATTGCGTATTGAAAAACCCAAAAACCATTCCTCTGCCTTGAAAAAGAGCATCACTAAGCAAATGCAAATTGCTTGCACATGCTTTGGTTACAGCTGATTTTTTTCCTTTTGTACAAAACTTGTGGCAGGCTGCTGAAAACCCTTACAAAAATTACATTTGTTTCTGTTTGTACAAGTTATTTCTCAGTGACAGATAACACTACATGAAAGAGAAAAATTAATATAAACTAGTGACAGACAATCCCAGTCTTACTTTAGTATTTTGTGACTTCCAGCACCTTTATTCTCTTGGATGAGCAGTTAGTCTTCCAGTTGGATTTGCTGATCTTAAAGGTCTTTTCCAACTGTAGTGAGCTGGCCCTGGCTGGATGCCAGACCCACCAAAGCCTCTCTATCACTCTTGTCCATAACAAGATGGGAGAAAAAATAAAAGATTAATGACTTAAGGACCGGGAAAGATCACCCACCAAATACCATCACAGGAAAAACAGACTCAAATTTGGGATATTAACTGAATTTATTACTGACAACACCAGAGCAGGATAATGAGAAGTAAAATAAGCCCTTAAAAACACCTTCTCTCCCATCCCCTGCTCCTTCCCAGTTCTACCTCCTCCCCTCCAGCAGTGCAGGGAGATGGGGCCTATGGTAGATCCATTCCACATTGTTTTTCCCACTGTTCAGGAAGAATAGTCTTTCCCCTGCTTCAGCGTGGAGCCCCTCCCACGGGAGACAGTTCTCAATGAACTCCAACTTGAGTTCATCTCATCAGCAACAGTTCTCCACAAACTGCTCCAACATGGATCACTTTTCCATAGGGTGCACGTGTCCTTTAGGCACAGGCTGCTTCAGCATGGGTCCCCCATAGGGGCACCAGTCCTTCCAGGAAGCCTGCCCCATTGTGGGCTCCTCCCTCCACAGATCTGCAGATCCCTGCCAGAAGCCTGCTCCAGCATGGGCTTCCTTCCTGTAGGGTCACAGCGTCCTCTCAGGCATCCACCTGCTCTAGCATGGGCTCCCAAAGGGCTGCAGGTGGATCTCTGCACCCCCACTGACCTCCATGCATTGCAGGGGCACAGCTGCACCACAGCCTGCAGAGGAATCTCAGCTCCAGTGCCTGGAGCACCTTCTGCCCCTTCTCCTCACCTGACACTTGTCTGCAGAATTGTTCCATGAAGGAAGCTTCTGGCAGCTTTCCACAGAAGCCATCCCTGTAGCCCCTCCAGCTACAAAACCTTGGCCATGCCAACCCAATACACCAACCATTTCCACCTTTGAAATATCCGGTAGAGTTTCTTTTTTGAGTAGGAATTTTAAAACACTGATCTTTATTTTTGGAACTGTTTCAATACATGTATTGCCAGTGTTCCCCTTTTGCTACAGAAGGATGAATAGTTCAGCAAGTTGGACTTTGAACTGTAGTTCAGAAGATCCCAGAATGAAATCCCCCAGTTATCAGCCATAATTCAGTGAGATCTTACACAGGTTACAAAGGGAATAAAGGTCTAGAAAGATGTAGACAACAGATACCTGCACCTCTAACTCCAGGCTATAAGGCAGGTTAAATACCTCAAGAAATGTTAAAAGTTCAGTAAATATCAGTTCAGAAGTTCAGAAATATCTAAAACCTATCTAGTGAAAAAAAGAAAAAAATAAAAGGAGCACAGCTTACAATCCTATTTAAGCAGTCAGTTAATCAACACTGCTTCCCATCAGTACAATCTCCTCTACTTTAGCAGAGTAATGCCTTTTGTTATCTTTTTATTGAGTAAACTTTGGTTAGTTTTTGCAGAGTTAATTTTCTAAGAGACTTAAGTATATGTAAGTGCTAGGGAAAAATAAAGTAGTCACAGTGTTCTCTTCACATAATCATTCATGCAGGAAATATTTTTGAAACATAGGGGTCAGCCCCTAGGCACTGAATTGGGTACAAAGACAGTCAGGAGGTTTAGGAGCCATTGTGCATAAGTAACATAAGTAGAACCTGCAAGGAGGATACAGAGATTATTCCTTGATGGGCAAGGTGCAGCAGATTGCTTTGCATGAAGCAATGGCTGCCTGCCTTTCCTGAGCACCTATGTGCAATGAAACGGGAATAAGCACTTTCATTCTGTTCTCTTCTGCCTCGTGGGGCACAAAGGAAGAACTGTCAAATCACACATTTTATCACAGCAGTGTGACATCATTTTCCCTCTCAAGCATCAAAAAACCCATAGTAATAGCAAAAACTGTGAGAACAGAATTAAACAAAACAAAATTGCAAAAAAGGACTCCTAATCTTTTTCTTCTGAGAGAGAAAAACTATATACAAAAGATATGACTACAATAGTTCATTTTCAGAAGCTTGTTGTACGAACAGGTGCAGCATTTCAGAGAGATTATTTGGAATCAATTTCATTCTTTCCACCCCCCCTCCTTTAGGGGAAAGAGGCACAAAAAATAACACCTCTGTAGTTTGCTTATCCAGAGAAGGCCAATATTCATACTTTTTTTTCCCCTTTAGATAGAAAGAGGGAAAAATATTACATAAATGTGGATTTAAAATCTAAGGCCATTAGTGACATTAACTAAAACATTTACCCTTGGTGAGACATATCGGGTGTTACAGGACAAAATTAATTAAGGAACATTTCAGGAACATGTCAGCTGGATTTCTGCAACCTCATCTACAGGATGCTCTGCAATCACCTTATTCATGTGTTTACTGATTTCTCATCATTGCTAGCTAAAAAAGTCTGAGCGCCTTCTGTTCATTTTACATTTATTCATAACAGATTCACTGTTTCCCTGATATGAGTGTTTACAGCAGTTTATAAAAAGCGAGGACAGCCATCCAGTTAAAGTATTATAGCCCCTTTTCTTAAACTGAATAACCACTCCTCACATCTCCCAAACATACGGGGACCAGACACTGAGCTCAGAGGCACTAGATAATGAGTTGTCATGCATCCTCTATCTCCCAAGATCACGGTGAAAATCATGAGCTGTCATCATTCTGTACAGCTGAACTCCTCATCCAGGACACCACTGAGGACAGCAGCACTGTCTGGTTTTGCACCAATCAAGACATACTCAGTATTTGCACCACTTTTATCATGCTTTTGGTTTTGGCTAGATTTAAGGATTAGTCCTGCTCTCATATTTTGACAACTTCCTTGAGTTGTTTAGCTTAATATAGTTTACAACCAGTTCATAATCAGTGTTGCTAGAGGCAGAACCAAATTCTTGAGCTGGACAGCACTGAAGTGCAGAGGATTTGTAACTCAGTTATGAAGGCCCTCTGAAATCCAGATGGCAGCGTTTTGTAGTGCCACTTATGGTGTGAGGTTGCAGAGAATAGGCAGCTGAGAGTTTCAGAAACATTGACAGTAAACAAAGAAAACTGCTTAGGAAAATGAACAGAAATAAATTTTGATTAAGTCTGTTTGGACATTTGTTAAGGCAACTTCTCAGGTCACAGGGGAAAGCAGAAAAAAGGAGGTATGTATACCTGAACCTGAAGTTCCAGGCCTTTGCCTCAGTTCTATATCCCAGTTTCAAGGGTTGTTTGCCTGATTTTGAGACCCTTCCAACCCAGAATACTCTGTGATCCTGTGTGTGAATTTGATACATTTCATAGCATATTTTACAAAAACTTCATTAATTAGTCTTAGAAAAATAGCTCTACAATACTGTATCCATATAGCATATTGCAGTAATCCTTTCAAATTTTTTTCTAAGGCTATAAGAATTTGAAATGCTTTTATTTAAAGGAAAAAAAGAGACAGAAGTAAAACTTTCATTTACCTCTGGGACTGCAGCTTGAACAAAAGCAAATAAACCACATAGATACCACAAGAATTAACAAAAAGACCATCACATACCTCTTTTCATTCCACCTGGCAAGAAAGTAGTGCAGCATTAGCTGGGATCCCACCACAAAAAGACAAAAACCATCAGACCAAGGGAAAGCAGAAGCCTAGTCCTGCCATACCACAAAGATGGGGTATTCTCCACCCTTTAACCCCCATGAATAAGACCAGGAGATAAAAGCAACATCAGCTGAATAAGATGAAACCACCTAATTGAGGAGAAACAAGGAGTTGCGAGGAGAGAAAACCTTTTTCTTGTTTTCATCTTCTCATCTGAGTGTTATTTACATTTAATACTGTGACTCTTCCCATGTGAAAGACATTACCATATTCCCTTTCAGGCTGAGGGCAGGCTATTCAAACTAAAAACCCATCCCAGTACAATTAAAGCACACATACCTGGCACACAGAATAAAACAGATTGCAGGGGAATATGAGGGCTTAGTGAAGACTCAGTAAGATTGGCATAAAACAGCAGAAGTGAGCCATAATTTCTATTAACTAGGCTGAAAATTACTGATTTCTCTATGTTGTAAATTTTTGTTCTAAAATTCCATAATTATGACATTTGAGTAACCATAACAAACTAGAAGCCACAATACCTTTGTATATTTGAAGTAGTAAAACTTCTCTATTTACTTTAAAGATTTTTTCACCTCTTAGACACACATCAAGCCTAGACATGTAGATCAATAAACCTGTTTTTCTTCAGTCTTTAAAGCAATGACATAAGTACAGAAAATATAGCTTTGTTTCTTATTTAAAATTACAAAGATATGTAAGGATCACATTTGTCTTTCCTTTAAGAATATAGAAATCATACTAACACAGACTTCCTAACAATTTTAACTTATCTAGGGATTTAGAGAATGAGTAATTCAAATACAAAAACATGTTGTGTTTGAATTAAAGCATGTTGTTCTGAAGAACAGTGAAAGTCAATAAGGTGAATACCATAGAAAAAGAGGTGGCTGGACACAGCATTAAGTATTGCAGCTAGCCCATAAGTTTATTTACTATGGATTTCTAAATGAAAATTAGAAGACATTGGTTGGAAAATAACAAATAAAAAAAGCATTGTAGCAGCCACATGTAAAACACAATGAATATAAAAGAAATTAAAATAGAAATAGCTTCTTATTAGTCTCAACATTTACAATATTTACACCTGTGAATTAATACTAATCTTATTCCACTACATCTGTTGATGCTGCTTGATGTGCCTAGGTAGTTAAAACCTAAAGTAAGTGACATGCAGAGATCTCAACAGCAAATGTTGCTTAAAAGCATTTCAATGGAGATGAAACAAACAACCAAAGAAATCCAGCAGCTTTCACTGAGTTTCTGAGGTTTCTTTATGTTTTTGGCATTTTTTTCTTTGGGGAAACAAACCACAAATTATTTTGAAAAATAATCATTTTCTCCCTCATTTTCCAGGGCATAGATGCCTGACTTATTCACTTTCTATTGTCTGTCAAAACACATACAAAATACACATTTAAGTATTAGACAAAGCACACACATTTTTCACAAAGGAAGATCAGTGAGGGTCTCATATGTCCTACAGTTCACCCTCAAGGCAGGGAGGCATTGGTCACTCCAGGAACCTCTACAAAAGCATGAGCTCAGCTACTTAATTACTTCATTATAATGAACCAGTTCAAGCCCAAAATTTCAACATATTTTATTCATCTTCATCATGTTTTGTCCAAAAGCCACAGTAAGTACAGAAGAGAGGCTTTAGAATACTTTCCAAGGACCATATAAATGACTCTGATGCAAGACAGGCTCAAAGAGGGAAGAAGAAGAAAAGTCCTTAGTAAGTTGGTAAATTTGTGCTTCCAGGAGGGAAAGCAAAGAGAAAGTACAAGAGTAGTTTGAGAGGGAAGACTTGTAAAGACAAGTCTTCATCCTGAGACCATAGCAGGAGCTTTGGGATAGATGTCAGGAATTAAGAGTTTACAGGAAAAGGGAAGAATCAGTTTTAGCATCAGTTTGGGAGTCTAAGATTACAGTCAAAGATGACACCCTTGGCAGCAAATACTTAACAGCAAAAATTAGTGAAAGGCATCACTTTGCTAGTTCCAAGAGAATAGTTTCCATTTAACCTAATCAGCTATACTTAGGAAGGCATCTGAACTTTCAACAGCCCTAAGAAAACAGTGGGCAGGTACATAACCCTTAATTAAATAACTTCATTTCCATGTACAAGCCACACTTCGAACAGAGGATGAAACGTGGCTGGAGTGACTTGTACAGTGGTCTGACCACGAACCATTTGTCCACAGACTAATACACAGTGTCAGCCTGTCAGCAACTTGTGTGTCACTATCATCACTTTCTGCAGCACTGCCGGCAGCAAGAGCTCCTGCTAACACGGAGACTTCTTTGCAAGGGCCACAATGTTTTGCTGGCAACATTTTGCTTTGTTGGATGGCACTGGAGAGGATATGCTTCTGCAAGCAAAGCATGATTCCCATTCAGCCCTAAGGGTAGATTCAAACTTAGTCCAAATACACTTACAACTGTGTTTGTCCTTTCAGCTGAAATTTTAGTATTTTCACCAACCTTTAAGAAAAAATATTAAAATATCAGGCAACCTGGCAACATCAGGACTGATTTTTTCCCTACATTAATCAGGAAATGTAATACACAAGTAGAGAATTGTGATGTTGGTTCAATTCTTCTGTCATTAGACAAAAGTGTCATAAGTTGTTATTGCTTTCTATTCACTTCTTTAAAAGCAGAAGTTAAATTCAGGATACCTTTTACAAAACTAGAATATGAATCACTGGAACACTACGGCTGAAGTAATATTAAGACATATTGCTTTGCTTGTAATGTCTCCTGCCTATGAGTGACCACATATCTTGTTACTCTGTGAGGAATTTTAATGGCCTTTAATTTTAGAAAACACTGGTAGCCTATCATTTCAAATACCAGATCTCTTAAAAGTAATTCAAGTGGTCCTAGAAAAAAAATTTTGGAAGCAGGTTAAATCTCCAGTACTTAAAAACCATTTTTTCAAAAAATCTTCTGTTAAACTCACATGGGTTTTCTTCCTCCATCTCTCTATAACCTTACAGAAAGATATCTTTTGGCTTAGAGTCTGGGTGTTTGTTGGAAAAAGGAGTGTGAGATGAGGATTTAAGAGAAAAAAAATTGTACACTCTCAAGATTTGTCTAATACAGGAACAATTTCATTGATTTTCAGCTCAATTTGTTTTGGTTTCATTTTGCTTTCTACAGAGAAAGACTGATAGGTTTTAATATAGTTCAATTTCAAGAGCTGAAGATGTGACATTCCCCAGTTCTGATCCCATGCTCTGCAACAGTTCCTGAGGCCAGGTGTTTAAAGTGAACCTATTACTGTTCAAATTGGAGTATATTTTACCATGAAGTAAGCTTAGCATTGAGAAAATATGAGAATCAAAAAGAAAACACATTACCAATGTGTGTTCAAGCAACAGATTCACTACGGAAAACACCATGTTTAGCATTACACAGCCAAATGCTTAATTCAAAATATGTTACTAGTCACATCACTAATAAAATAGAAATAGCAATTTTTAAAGTACTTTTCCCATTACTTTAGTCCAAGAGTATTTTAAATTATCAATGCTTAACAAATAACAACAAAACAAAACAAATTAAAAAATCACTTTTTTTTTTCTTTTGATTAATCAAACCCTGTATGTTAACACTGAATACATAAGTATTTCCCTAATACATGCACTTACTAATGAATCTTTTTCCATACTTTTTAGGTTATGGTAAATTGTTATTGCGATGCTACCATGAAACCTGCAGTTGCTTTTGAGGAATCTTTTCTGGAGTTTTCCTTTTTCCCATTTTAATTGCCATTCATTGTGGCTGCTATATACATAAAATAAAAATCTTACCATTAAAGGAATAATAACTTTTCATATAACTTATCTATTTCATAGATATTAAAGGATGTATCTGCAGATTTTTATATAACTTGCATTGTTGCTTGCATCAATGACAAAATGGGATGGTTCCTGAAGATCTCTGAGCTATCAACAAAGTCTGCTGCAGGGAGTAGTTAGCATAGCTACTAACAGACAAAAATATTCTGGACATTTGTGTGCTAGTTGAATACTTACTGAACTTGACTGAAAATCTTCTATCTGTATAAACCTGTATGTTGAACGCTGATCATGTATAGACTACAAAAGACACCATGATTACTTACACAGATGTATAGCAGGGGAGGAAATACGATAAGGTATTTATTTACACATCACAATTCTTCAGTATTATCGAATCGCATTTCTCTCAGGGAAGGTTACACAGACCAGAGCGAACACGCAACATTAAACATCCCCAAATTACTGTCCCCCCTTTAGAATTCAATGCGGAGGAAGGGGCGACCTTTACTCTGGGCTTCGACGGAAGAGGGAAGCACCGTCTGACGGTGTTGGCGTTGGAAAGCACAGCGCTGGGCGATCCCTTCCGTCGGGCAGCAGCCGCGCATCCCCGCGGGACCGGCGCTCCCCGGCCGCGGCTCTGGAAATCCTGGAGCGCCGCCTGCCGCCGGCACGGCCGCTGCCGCCGCAGCCGAGCCTGAGCTGCTAAAGGGCATCTCGCAAGGACAAGGATTTCCTCCCGCTCTTCTCACTGCCGTCGAGAAATAAGTAAATAGATTTAAATCGCACCAATCACTAAGAGCACATGCTGAGGCAGCGTCGTGCTACAAGATATGGTTGTTTGGTTTTTTTTTCTAATAACGTCGTAGATCAAACTCACAAATAATTTTAAGGAACAATACTCTCTCTTCCACATGATAATATAATGTACATGGAAATGGAAAGCACAAATGAAGCCTAGGGACTGAGGAAGGCAAATCAAGTGCTGAGTCTGGAAACGTCATAGAAACATGGTTTGACTTGGAAGAGACCTTAAAGACCATGCAGTTCCAACCCCCCTGCCGTGGGCAGGGACACTTTCCACTAGACCAGGCTATTCAAAATCTCTTCCAGCCTGGCCTCAAACACTCCCAGCGATGGGGAATCCACACCTGTTCCAGTGCCTCAACACCCTCACAGTAAAGAATTTCCTCCCAATATCTGATCTAATCCTGCCCTCTTGCAGTTTATAGCAATCACCCCCTGCCCTTTTATTCCATGCGCTTGTAAAAAGTCCCTCTCCAGCTCTTGTAGGCCCCCTTTAAGGGAGGCTGCTTCAAGGTCTCCCTGAAGCCTTCTCTTTTCCAAGGCTCTGAACAGCCCCAAACATCCACCGAACTCATGTGCTTAATTTAAAGAGACTCTAAATCTTCTCTTAGTCTTTGAATAGTGAGAAAAATATTTGAGAAACTCAACTGCCACGAAACCACTCATATTTCCTCCTATGAAGGAACCTTTAGGATAAAGTTGGTGCTTCAATAGATTGCCTGTGGTTAAGGAGAAAGAGAGAGGGATCTTTGCTTAATATCACCAATGATCCTACCTCACAAATACATATGTTAATTATCATAATATTTATGTTTGAAATTAAATACAATCTTAAATGCTGGGTAAAAACATTTTGTATGACTCACCATTCCAGAATATCATTACTAACCTGGAATCCTGGAATTAAAGATGTGAATGACATCTAGAAATTCAAACAAATGGGTTGCTTGTCAGAAATGCAGTGGTTGCAGCTCTCAATTCTGACAGGAAAATGGATTTGAAGCAATACAACATATCCTCCCACTTGTATGAAACACTACAAAATATTTAGGCAAGTATATTTTCTACATCACCCCAACAGCAGTCACTCAATAAAGTGATAATTAGGGATATTCCTACAGTTTCCAAGGAAATTAAAGAGAATAATAAAGTACCGTACTTCTATTGCATGACTAACAACTTAGGGAAGAATGGTGATTTATTATTATATTTATACAGACATTCAAAATAAAGAATCAGGCACACACTGTACTGACACACTGCTGTCATACAATCCAATACACAACATTCCTCTCAATGTTTCAAAACATCTTTTAATACTGTGGAACAACTACCACTCTACAGACAGTTACAATATGTTTTTCTCTCAAACCCCTTGCTATATTTCAAGAAAGGCTCAATGTCCTTTCAGGAATTTCCCTTTAGGGAATAACAGCTTCCTTCCATGTAGGCTCTTTGGCAGAAATGGATGGAGTTGACTGAAAAGTCTTTTCATACTTTTGTTCTTTTTATCAAAAAAAAATCAAGGAAACTCCATTTGATGCACATCTTTCTAGAAAAGAAAAATGTGCCTTTTCTTATGGTACTCATTTCCAATTTCCCAATATTCTCCTATTTTTTTTTTCTTATTGTGTTTTTTTCTACTTGTTCAGTGGAACAAAATTCAAAAGGAGACACTCTTTTCCCCTACATTCTTTTTTGTTTGGTTGCTTTGGTTTTTCATTTCATGTGGGGAAATAACCCACAAAAACTGTGTAACAGCATACAGAAAATTAATTTCTTTTCCTTTCATTCTAAAAAGAGTCAGTTTTCCCCACCAATTCTGTTAACTGTTAACCAGAGGGAGAATTGGACATGACACTTGACATCTTTCAAGCCCCAGGGCCAGAAAATCTTCAATTCATGCAAAGCTCTTTCCAAGATAGCAATCTGCTTCCCTAATTCTCCAGTGAAGCAGCAGTGGAAAGGGAAGCACTCATCACCCATCTGAACTATGCCTAGTTTTGCGAACAAATCTTTGTTATGCAGAATTTTATTGAGTAATCTCTCAGTTCTTTTTGTTCTCAAATAATAAGACCAGTAATCATGACACTGGAACATTGTTAGCACATCTCTGACCACCTGCAAAGACTATTAGGCTGTGTGTTCCAGCTATGTCAATCTCACAAGCCTGAAGTAAATTGTCTGAAAAGAAAAGCTGACAAACACAATAAATGGTGGGAAATGAAGCAAAAAATGAGTCAGTAACAAAGTACCAGCACTTTCTGTGACAACATACTCAGGCTACTGATATTGTTTCCAGCAATACAAAATAACAAAACAACAACAAACCCAACCCAAACAAACACAATTTTAGAGAACAACAGCTATTATTCAAATGATAAATAATTGGCATGATATCTAAGCTTTTGGTCTCAATCTTATCTCTGTTACTGGCATTAGGTTTCACGTCAAAGCAACTTGAGAGGTGAACTGTGTACTCTCTTAAGCAAGGATGTATTAATCATTGATGATAGTGGTTTAATAAGGGTTTACTGGTGGTTTAACAAGCCTTGACTTAGCCACCTGTGTGATTAAATTAGGAAAGAAAACCAGGTCTGTGACAGACAATTATATGCCTGCATGTACACAGAGACAGCTGCCCACTGTCTTCAGTAGATGGCTGCACAGCTACAAATGCACTTAGCATTTCTGAAAAAAAAAAAAAGGTAAAATAAGTCTTTGTTTCCCCCCCTGTAGAATAAGGACAAAAGAAGACTTGAAAAAAAACAAACCAAAACAAACTGAACAAAAACCCCTCCAATCCTACATCCCCATTCAACATGTTACTATTTTAATTGCAATTTAAGCCCAGTTCAAATGAGATAATGAATCACCAGCTTGTTTTTTGCCTCCGAAATTCTTTGTAATGCTTTCCATTCTAAAGTTGGTGCAAATAAGGACTTCAAAAGACATTCTTATTGAAAGATCAGAAGTCTGGAATCCATTTACATTTCGCTTTCAGCAGGATTGTTCTTTGAGTGAAACATTGTATGAGTGATATTTTGTTATTGATATAAATCCACTGGAGTAAGACCAAGAAATACAGAGATAGCACTTGTCTACATTCCCACTGTGGCTGGACAACAACAGAGTATTTATTAAAGCAAAGCCACTTAATTTTAGGCTTCATCTTCCATCTTACACCTCCAAAGCATATTATGAAAGAAAGCACATAGACTGTCCAGGTGCATAAAGTGAACCAAGTTCTGTTCACCAAGCAACACACAACCTGGAATCAAATCCACTTGACTCAGTAAGAGCAAAGCAGGTCATGGGAAACTATGTTTGCAGTTGTTGCCATCAACAATGGCTTCTGACTCAGTGCAAAATCACTGCACACCTTTGAAACTGCCCCTGCTTCCATGTTTGAAATACAGTAGTTATTCCTAATACCATTACTGGGGGAAATCAACTGACAGTGCAGAGAAAGCTCCAGTCTGCCACTTTTAAATCCATGTTAATGGTAGCTCAGAAGGTATGCTGCAGAATCAGAAACATCTCAGAAAAAGATTACCTGTCAAAAGAACACTTAGGAATAATTTCTATGCAGGCAACAGGTAAGCAAGCAGTCCCCAGTTGGGATTTAGGAAGGATGTGACAAAGGTCTGTAAATGTCTGTGTCACTGACAGTATTTGGAAATTGATTTGTTTGTTGTTTCTTCAAATAGACTGATCATCTTACATCATATTAAGACCTTAGAAAAGAGGTTTAAAATCAGCAGAGGAGCTAGGTTTTCTGTTCAATGTATTGCTACAACTATGCAAATCCATGACAAAAGATGTTGCAGAAGGTAGAGCATCCCAAAGTTTCAAGGTTGCACTGGGGAAATTCATGAAGAGAAACGTGTTTAAGATCACTGAATGTTAAGAATGCTTCTCAGAAAAGTTCTTCCTTCTTTTCAACCACTTGAGGCTCAGGTAGTCGGAGCACTGTTAGAGTGCTTGGAACAAACACTGAAGCATTTGCCCTGATGGGCTACTTCTCCATAAATGTGTTTTTGACCACTGTCAGATGGCACATGGCTAGATAGAGCACCTGGGCTGCCCTGTGCAGATACTCATTACACTCTCATGTTATATTCACTGCTCACAAGCAAAAACCTCTACATTTTGTCGTGCACTGGGGAACACACTTTTAGCAAAGCAGTCATTTGGGATTGTGTATGTCTGTCTTTAAAATCTGTTGAAAACTACTTTAAAAAAATCACCCCGTGACTAACTGGTACCATTTGAAAACCCCTCGCTCTTATTTCAGTCCTTCGTTCCACCCCAAATTCAAAGAAATACTTGAAAATTTCTAGAATCTGCAGAAAATATCAATGCTTATAGGAAAGCTACTTCTAGAAGTACATGTTCTTAAGCTCCTCTGTCTACTTTCGATCTGATTGTGTGGTAGAACCTTATCTAGTGAATATACACCACACACAGGATTTTTCTTTTTTTAGGATACAGAACATATGATCCTTATTACTAGAGCCTTCACAAAAGCCACAACTGAAACCTGTCAACACTACTCAGGTCCTCATTTCTTTCAGATTAAGTCTTAGTTTAGCCATTTTCATCTACTTCTAGGCCCTGGAATGAGGAGTGAGCTTTGAAAACACACAGAATACACCAGATTTACTCTTTAGTTTTATTACAGAATTTAACACTTCATCTCTTAGGGTATAATCTCAGAACACAGCTGCACATACCTGTGTCCCCAGAAATATAAATTTCCATTTGGAACTAAGAACGTGGACCCAGGAGGCACAAGTTCTCTACATCATCCAGGCCTCAGAGAAGCCACACGTATCTGACAGAAATCAGCAAGCACCTGTCTTAGGAAATCAGAGACTAGTAGGTAATTTTAACTACCTTTCCCCTTGCAGATTAGTCCTGATCAAAGATTCCAAAATCTTTCCTACAGGTTTGCATAATCTATGATGGCATCTTCAAAATTAGTAGGGTATTAAAGAGTAGTAAAGAAATAAAGGTCCTGTTGGAACTACTCAACCATGGTAGCATTTAGTGTTTCTCTGGCATGCCTAAACCTGTACATTGCTGCTAGACAAGCAGTCTGACCATCTAGCAAGGTGAAGCCACGCAGGCGGATGGTGCTCCATGACAGAATGTCAAATGCAAATAACCACTGTCCAAAGAAATGCAACCTAATGGCAAACATCAACTAAGTAGGCTGTGTAAGTCATTCCAAAACCATCATGCCTGCTCCCACCTGTTGGCAACACAAAGACTTTAATCATCTTTCTAGGCACTTTTCTCCAGTACCTGTTCTGCTTAGACATTCATTTGAAATACTCTTCTTAGTATAAAAGATTATTAGCCTTCCATTTAGCACACAAATAATTATATACAGCTGTTCAGGAACAAAATCAAATAAACAAACAAAACTGGCCATTCACTTCAAGGAATGAGTTCAAGGACCAGGAAATTTCCTTGATCAGATAAATCACTGAAAACCAGTAGTTCTTGATGTACAGAAGAAAAACACTAAATCTTTTAAAGACAGATACAATACTGTTATCTAGTAATAATATCAAGGAAAGGCCTACATTTATTCGTACGTACATTTCTATGGAAGACAGTGGGCTGGATCTTCCAGGATCCCAGACAAAAGTCATTGCACAAATGCTTTTTTTTTCATTAAAGAACCAAAATAATAGCAGTAAAATAACAGAATAATCGAGTCCAACATTTGCTTTACTTAGTCACTGCCAAATAAGTCACACTAGCTGTACATTTGTATTCACATTCCTATACATGCTAATATTAACATTCTAAAGAGACAGAAATACAGAATGAATTAAAAGTAATTTTGCACATTCAAATCTTCAACCTTATCTTTTACAGATGTCTTTAGGTATTGAAAGTCAGTTTCCCTGTCATGGCTTTCAGGGAGTAGCAAACACTGGCCTCTATCTCAGTATATAGGAAGAGCTCTCTGCTCTGCTCCTGGAAACCAATACATCTGCTCTAAAATGAACTTTGTTCATTTGACAGAACCAATTAAAAATGTATTATTATTAAATACATTATTCTTTGGAATACTCATCACAGTGAAACTAATGTAGAAATAATGCACAAGTATCTGAATGTCTGTGTCTTTTATCCAGTGTCTATTTTTATGAAAATTCCATTAAGAAAATTTGACAAAAAATGTCTAGAACTTACCCATTTTTGACAAAATATTTACCTTTCCTCCAATTTGCTGTGTATTAGTTTTGTCCACAATCTCAGTCAACATGTGATTTTTTAATACAACTGTTAACAGAATAAATTGCCTCAAGCACTAAATTTATACATTTACTCTTAGAACACATGGCTTTTGAGTTTTCACATCTCTTCCCAAAAGCTTTACGTTGGATACAGCCCCCAGGTTAGTGCAAGGTAGTGTGCTGTCCTGGTTACATCAGCTCCATAATTAGAACCACATTGAAATACAGAAAAAAGCAAATCTTATATTTTCTGTCATTCAGAATATATTGAGGGACCCACAAAAATTACAGAACACAACTTGCAGCTTTAAAGCCTAAGAACATGTCATTGAATTCACAAATTGGGAAGTCAAACAGACACGAAACACAACAATCTGCACCAAAGCTCTGTGTACACAAAGCGTTTAACAAAAGGAAGCAAAAGAATTGGGGAACTCCTGAGAAGTCGCTGTCTGTGTCACAGTGACTAAAACTTTCAGGGGCTTCCTGATGAGTATCATGATGAAAAACAAGCACCTACAAGCAGAATTTACAGCTCTTTTCAGTAATTTATCTTTTAAAGTTTCAGAGAGGTAATTTCAAACCCAAACCTGAAAAAAAACCTTTGGTCTGTGGTTACAAATACACTCACAAAAAACTAAACTATGATTTATCAGTCTTATCAGATTTATCAGTTTATCAGAACAGAAATAAGTTCTTTATCAGAACTTATTTAGCAGACTGACCAAGAACAACATTAATTCCATTTCACTGACAAAGGAAAAGATTCTACTGAAAATAGAGGAGTGCAAGTGAGTATCCTTATGGTAGACTATTAAAAAATAGGGTTCACAGAATTTCAAGCTGCTGAACAAACACAACAGATCTCATATATATACACATACATATACATATATACACACACATACACAGATCCAGTAAGTTTTTTTTTTAATTTTCCCCTGACATGAGCTTGAATATTTCATCTAAAATCTTATATTGAAGAGGAAAAATATTTTGTTTTTTCTAAAGTAATTCTCTCCAATGCTTGTGAAAGTTCACTGCAACAAAGGTAAAGGATTCTTCCATCCCACATAATATGAGCAGAAAAGAAGCTTTAGAGGATTTCGCTGAAGGTGGTAAAATTCTAACATAATAAATTCAATTGTAATCAGCTGTACATTTATCTTTCTGTCATGGTTCCACTTGGGACAGTCAGTCTTCTTCCTGCATGCCTCTGAGTGCATGCAGAGAGTTCCAGAAGGATGGGGAGGCAAGGCAGCAACAGTACAGAACATTCATTCACAGCAGCAAAGAAGTTGCCTTCATCAAGCAGCATTTCCACCACCTGCTCCTTGGAGATACCAGAAAGCCAATTCTTTTTATTTGATGTAAGACAGCTACTGTTAATACTACAAAAATAATGTACAAAAAGGTCTGGCTTGCAGATTTCATGTAACAATCTAGTTACATGTACATGACCAGCTCCTAGAACACAGGCAAAAGAGGAATCTTAACAAAGATGAAAGGAGAAGGTTATAGCAAAATGTTAAGCTGGCATCACATGTGCATTTCTAGTATTTAACATAACAGAACCTTTACTTTCATTGTAAAACTCAGTAACGCTTTTGGCTGGAAACATTCTCCAAATCTTATTAAGGTATTTAAAGCACCAATAGGTGACAAAGTAGCATCCTTCTTGAAATCCTGTATGTTAAGATTACTTTGGGCAAGGATCTTGCTTTTGAATTTGAAAGTCTAGTATTTCTCACTGTTAGTGAGAATCTCTCACTGTTAGTGAACAATCTCCACCAGTTTTACACCAAAGTTCAGTACTGTAGTAGAAGAGTGAACATTCCAACTCACAGTTGCAGGCTTTAGTATTATTTGCTTTCCATTGTTTATTCTTACTGAACTTTATATATAATCATTAAGATTTGCATAATAATCTTTAAGTGTTTTCCAATAATGACTCTCCCACTTCCCAAGAAACCACACAGGTCACAAATGAACAGCTGGCTCTCTGAAAGCCCTCACAAACTTTCCTGACTACTCAGCCTGCACTTTTATGTAATGTTTAGTACATAAACACCTCTCAATATCCATTCTTTTTTCTTCATTGTGAAAGCTGAATACTATTAAGTAACAGTCATAAGCTTGCATAAAGAATAGGAGCCCTCTGCCACAAACTGGACATTCTTACCTTAATTTCTGGCACTTCTTAACCTATAGGTTTTTATGGAGTCTATCTCATGACAACACTTCAGATCCCACACCTATTGCTATGTACCTTCCTTACTATTTTACTGTAAAGCACTTTCTCACATGAACTTTCAAATGTCTCAAATACTTTGCCACAACCAGATCTCTGGTGACAAGAATTATGGAAAATGAGAAGAAAGGGAAAATGCCATGATATGATAATAATGTTTGAGAGGCCTTGAATATCTGAAACATTTATTTTTAGTACTTTCAAAAGTGTTTTTTCATTTATAAAAGAAAAAAAAATCAGTTTAAAAAATGAAAAATTTAATATAAGATAAATATTTATATTACATTTACAAGCAGGTCCTACCAACTGCAATGATTCATATATATGTGGTGAACCCACTACTCAGAAAGACAATACACATATAAACATTTATTACTATTTATTCAGCATCAGAATTATGACTGACATTAAATAAAAGCAATGTCCAGAGACTAGAATCAGAGGCTAAAATTTTATGCGTGATTCATGTATCTTATTCAGTATATTCCACATACTTTCTTCACAATCACAAAGCTCTTTTATCTCATGTTTTGTACACACTTGCTTCCATATTTCTTCAAACCTTTCGTCTTCAGCATTCATGCCCATATTGTGGAGAACTTGTTTAATCTAAAAAATAATACAAAATAATGCAATGTAATCCTAGTCAGCATTTTGTTAAACTATACAGTGTCTGGCTTTTACATATTTAGAAATCTCTATTTGCCAAAGAATATTTTCCCACTCTTAAATTTAAACTACAGACCACATTCTGCATCCTCAATGAAAGAAGTTCCTATTTAAGTAAATCTGAATCTTATTGCAATGAAAGCTGTACAAAATTGTCTGTAATTAACACAGTAATGTTGGTGCACTACTTCAACACTGGGAAAAAATCAAATACAGAAGACTCAGGGAAAAGTAAATGTTTTTTAAAAGTCAGAAGTAAAGTTCTGTTTACCCACTCTTTTTTTGCTGTCTGCAGTTACCAGTATAAATCAGATTATATTATTATCTGCATTTCACAGCAAGAGTACTACACACAAGGTCATCAGCTGGTATAGGTAAGTGAGTGAAGTGACTAAAATGAAATGGTTCACATCAACTTTGAGCCTTGCTATAATTTTACACCAAAATAATTCAGCAGAAGGGATTTTTTCCGTATTTTCTCACTTGGGTGCTTCCTGTTGCATACCTCATTACACTGACCTGTTGACTTATTAGAGGAAGGTAACTTTAGAAGAATATTGATGCACCCTGTGCTTCTGACAGTACCAGCAAACACATGGTTTCTTCAATTGTGTCATGTATGTGTGTATACATGTGTGTTAGATTTATGCTATGGAGACTTTATGCATGCTTTGATAAAGTAAGACCTTTAACACAGTCAAATTAACCTTGTTATACTGTCTTTTGTACAAATATAGGCCTGATCCCCAGTACAGCAAATCTTCAGCTTCATCTTAGCCAATAAATTTATGAGAGTTTGTGCAAGCTGAAATTGCAGGAGGAAAAAAGGGGCTGAATTTTGTTTCTTTAAGCATAGGTGTTCTTTCAGTTAAATCAACCATATTACCCATGAGTAAAACAAACCAGATCTGATCCAGTGTCTTCAACAAGCTAGTGAAATACAGAAGTTAAACTAAAAGCAATATTCTGTCACAGCACACCACTGCAGGGAGAATAAAGGAGTACATGCTCTTATAATTTGGCTTCACCATGGTAAGAGAGCTCTGTCCTGACTCATCAACTGCTGTAAAATCATCACTGACCAAACCATGGACTATTGTGTGCAGACAGGATAAAACTCCATCTCACCTATGATCAGCAAGATCATGCTGCATACAAATTACACACTATTCCTCAACTACATGACTTCCATTCTCTTCAGCAGACTGGAGAGAGTTTCAGCAAAGAAAACAGCAAGCCCAGGAACAATTTTGTTCTTTTGCAACAAGATGAGCCACCTCATGAAACTATTTTACAGTCAGAATTTGCATTCATTTCTACCACACTATACAAAACAGTATTAAATTACTCCGGGCTTTCATCTAATAATAATATAATATAATAATTTAATTAACCATGAAACTTTTGGAAACATTAATTATACGTATCAAAACAGTAATAATAAAATGCCCAAATAGCCCATTTCATGAACATAGGGTGTTTCGACAGACTCAGAGGTGGTTCTGCACTCAATTCTATATAGCTGGTAGAGTCCACAATAGAGTATGACATCTCAGGACATGTTATAACTTCAAATAACAG
This sequence comes from Leptocoma aspasia, assembly GCA_013399835.1. Lineage (NCBI taxonomy): Eukaryota > Metazoa > Chordata > Aves > Passeriformes > Nectariniidae > Leptocoma > Leptocoma aspasia. The sequence goes on from VXAX01003646.1 coordinate 1,088,337, forward strand.
TTCTATCTAGTGCCTGACAGATGTAATTGGCAGATGTAATTGGCTTCTCAATGAAGCATGAATCCCATTTACTGTTAGCTATTTGCTGCATGCATGCATTTCCTGCTTTCAGAGCTAGATTATAAAGTTGTAAATGCTCATGTACACAACATTCTGACAAGGTATTTGATGAGCATGACACCACACCTTCTACCCCCAGCCACTAATTAGCAACATTAATTTCTGTAAAATATCTATTCAAGTTCCAGATACACTTTCAAACATGACTGCTGAATATTTAATATAATAAGTAGTAGAGAGGAAGAGGTTGCCACAGCTTCTTTTATCATTTTAGATTGGAATTTCACATTTCATTACAATTGTCTAATAAACTGTATTTCAGATAACAAAGTTCTCTCTTAATATTTTTCCCTCTAAACTGTTTACAAATGTAAAAACAAAGTGGCAAACAAAACTGAAGAAGCAGCAAAGTTGTTTTAGTATTTATGTGAGAGAAACCCTGGTCTGTGAGAAAACAGAGTGGTAGGAGGCTGCAGATACATCAGAAAAATCACGGAGTTCCCAGGTAAGTCCTTAGGGTCTCATGTCCCATCTTCAGAATTATGAGACAGCACAGCATTGCTGTGTGACTCCCAATGCCCTCCATCACTGTACAGATTCTTTGTAGATCTGAGCCTACAACCGTGACTCAGCAGAACACTTCAAAGGTACTTTCAAGTAGTTTGCTGAATTTGTCATTAACAAAACCTGCCAAATTTGTCTGAGGAGAGATGCTCTTGGTAAAATTTTCCACTAAACACCCCTCTGTGACAGAAATTATTTTTATATACCTGTAAAAATCTTCTTGTGAGGTTTTTAAAGACATTTCTATGTCATTTATTCTATCGAATCATAGAATAACTTAGATTGGAAGAGATCTCTGGAGATCATTCATTCAACGACATAATCAACTTTACTCTTAAAGTACTCTTAAACCATGTTGCTTGAGACCTTGCTCAGAAATTTCAATAGGTTGGATCTCAGTAAAATTAATATCTACCACTTTTATGAATAATTTAGAATGTGAAGAGTACATATTTTTCAGATAGCTGAATGGATGTAAAGCAAGATGGTAATGTTGCATTATGAATTTTACAACCTGTTTATTTGATGACTTCCCACTCTCATATGGCTAGCAGAACAATTATCTTGGGAGAATACTGTGAAGAAATTCACTATACCTCTGCCTTTGGTCTCTTTTTTAAAAGATCTTTTTCATACACTCCCTTTTGACTGAAGACAGAAGGGAACAATACTGAGAAACCATTGCCCTGGTCACCATAATTATTTGTGTCACTGAGGCGGCGAATTCGAGGAGCAGGAATATCTGAACGAATAGTTGGAACACCACACAATGGATAACCTGTGAAAATCAATCAACAGGCAGAATGGATAAACAGTGCCACGGAGGATAAAACATTTTGCATGAAATAAGAAGAAATGTGATGCTTGACATAGGTTCAATAACAAGTTATAAATTTTCTTCCTCCTATCTTCTCATATTTTTAGAAATCCTGGCTCCAGCTACATCATGAAGTGTGAAAACAAGGAATCTTGCAGTAATATTCTAGTACTTACTTACTTAGTATTCCCAGCTCAAAGTATTTTAGGTGATTCCAAGGAGATATCGTTCTCCCAAAATTACTAGCATAATTTCTCAAAGACATCTAGATTAATTTAAATGTTTTGAATAGACTATCCTTTCCAACTTCCAAGTCTCAATCTTAAAAAAAAACTTAGCTTAGATGTATGAATTCACTATTTTACATTAGCAGAACCTGTAGAAATACTTTTTAACTTTGCTCCTGATTTTGTCTTAAATAATGCTCAGAAGTGAGCAGCACAGTCCACTGTACTTACAGGATGTTGGGATACCACCTACTACAGCATTATACTGAGAAGATGTTGTTTGATAATTTGTATATACATGGTCTGTTGATCTTGTAAGTGGTTTTGGCATCTTTTCTGAGGTTTCTGGTTCTTTTGACTTGAGATCTTCCTGCTCCAGCAGTGGTTCATCCTCTTTCTTTGTGTCTTTGGGAAGATAGGCATCTAATTTTTTCCCTATATACAAAAGTTATGGTACAGCCAAAATATATTATCAACATATTACAGACTAAGAGGCAAAAAACTTTGCTTGAATAACTGTAAAGGAGGTAACATAATTGATCTACATTTCTGATAATGCTTCTAGGAGATGTTTTACATTCTGTTGATCTGTATTATTAAAGAAACTTCCCGGTGTCAATCTCAGCATGCAACACAGAAATCCAGGATTTTGAAACACATCTGTACCTGAGATTCTGCTGGTAGTTAAATCACTCTCTAAATCCTACCCTTCTAAAGGAGCACCTAGGTTACAACAGCAATGTCCTTTCAACAGCTATTCTAAAAATAAGATCACCCCCATATTTTCCCAGTATTAAGGCATCTACCTTTTGTAATTATTTTTTCTTCAAATTCTTTAACACCCATTTTATCTTTCCAGTTCACAAAGTTTGCAAAGTCCCGGTAGTTAATCAGACCATCCTTATCCAAATCACAGCAGTCAAATAAGGATTCCAGGAGCTCATCATCTACATTCACATTCAGCTGAAAAAAGATCTTTCGTAGGTTGTCCTTGTGTATGATTCCATCACCATTCTATTACAAACAAAATAAAACAGTTGTTACATTCTATGATTCTCTAACAGCCATCATAAAGTCACTTCACCAAAAGAAACACATACACTTGTTTATACAGATATATATACACACAAATAGCACCAGACACACCATTTCAAGAAAAGTAGTATTGCTGAGTACAAAAATAAACCCTAAGTATTTTAGAAATTAGAAATCTGAATAGAAATGTGTGAAAAAGTAATTTTCAACTTAAATAATACAGTGTTTTGAGAGTAAAGGTGTGACAGGCTATTGTGACAAGATAACAATCTAACCATAAATGTTGAGGAAAAGCCAAGATGTCTTTAAAAATAAGACATCAATCATTCTGTATACATTACAATTAATGTTACATATGAGATGTCAATTACAATTTTTTTCTCCAGAGAGAAAAAAAGAAAATACCTGAAATTCTGAGGCTTGGCAACTCAGTCAAAAAGTACAGTTCAGAAGAAAATATGAACATAACCCCTTCCACTGCTTTCCCTTTATGAAGACATGCCAGATTTTGGAGTCCAAAAATTGTTAAGATTACTCCTGCTTGTGTGTCCCTTGCTCTCTCTAACCTGGATATTCCAAATAATACTATGAAAAGCTCCAAATACTACTGTGTCTAACTCCACAGCATATCATAGTAGATGAAACATACAATAACTATGCAGTTATCTTCAGAGTTATAGTCTTCATCCATATTTACCTTGCTATGCTCATGTTTCTTCATGTCTGTATCTCTACAGCACAGGAGCGCTAATGTCACACATTTCTTTACATTTATACCCTTCCAGAGCACTAACCTTATCAAAATGTCTTAATGCTTCTAGTAACACATCAAAATTCTCATAGTTCGCTTTCTTCAGACTTTGCCGAACTGCAATCAAGATAACTCTTTCTCTGTCCTTCCCGCGGAGGAACTCACACGGAACCCGGACGTGAAGAAGACCATGAACATCTATAAAAACGAACAATTCCTCAATTAGTTGTGCATATACAATACAGTAAACAGACACTTATTAAAAAAAAAAAGCTGCATTCATAAGGAAAAGGAGAATTTCAATTTCAAGGTGCTGATTTTCAGCATTGCTGAACAGCTGATACAGCCATTTCATTACAAGATCAAATGGTCCATATCTTTATTTCTCTATTCAAACATAGTTAATATCAAAAATTTTGGAACATCATAATGTAGCTTCATAAATCTACCCACTGCTTCCAAAAGCTTCTAAAAGCAGTAATTGTTACTCAATGTCCAAATAATTGAGCAAAAAAGAACATATATTATTAATCTACCACTTCCAGTCTGTCACATTCCAGATGCTTATGAGAGCCAATTTAGTATTTTGGATAATTATATATCACTGGTTTCTAGAAAGACAATGCACTATCTTTATGTTACTGTTCCCATTTTCCATGTATCCTAACTTTATTAGTATTTTTAAATACTTTAGCACACTGAGCTACAATCTTCATCCAAATTCCCAAGATGATCCCAATTCTAGAGAGCAAGAAGTTCATTCAGAGTTCAGTAACAAACATGAGTAGCTCACATAATCTCACTCTAAAAGCAGTATACAACCATTATTTTGTATACACACATATACATTATTTTGTATACACACATAATTAACACAACTTGTTAATTATGAATTCTTTTGTTCAGTTCCTTCTGCTCTTCCTTATAGCATGAACTTTATTACACTACATAGTAAAATGTGTAAAAGCTTATGCACTCTTTGAACAGACTTTCTCTGGCTCAGATTAACTGGATAACTTTGATCCAGTTCATTTTTTTGCTTCCCAGTTATTGACTGTATTCTCTAATTATTAAACATAATGTTAAAATGTCATCAATCCCAACACTGACTATTTGACTAGCTTTGAAAATTTCATCATAATGAAAAGTATTGGGTTTTTTTTACTCTGGTTTCTATCTCCTTGCAACCTTCAAAAACTTATTATTCCTATTTATTGCTTGTTATTTTTACTCTTTAGCGAAGTGCTTGAGAAATCATCAAGAGGGAATATGCATGATTGATTTAAATAGACATTTTAATTTGTCACTTTGAGGTCAATAAGGGTTTTCTGCCATTTCCCACTTCGTGACATTTAGATTCAAAGATTTTAAAAAAGGAAAAAAAATACCAGCATGATAATCCCAAATCTAAAGCTTCTTTATTTTTGACATTTACTTTTTTCCCACTAGAAACTTCAAATCCACTCAAATTTCATTTCAAAAATTTACTGCCAATAAATTTTTGTACCTTGCCTCTTAAAATTTTAGGAAAATTGTATATACAATCAACAGTTATTACCTCAGCAGAGTTTCATCAGCAAGGTAAGATTTTCTTCTGCCCTTGAACTTACCATATTCATCTGGAGGGATCATCAATCCAAATGTATGGTCTGGGGGAATATTCATAGTTTCTGCTATACTGTCAATAAGGACATTTTTTTGTTAATTGTCAAACAGTTTATTAATAGCCAAAATAAAACCTCAGCTACTATTTAAAAAAAGTGATTAATAATAGGGATGATACTCATAGCTCATCTGAAATTTCTTTATCAGGACTTTGTTTCAACATTACATTCCAGAAAAGCAACTCTTTACAAAGCTGATTAGAACATTCACTGTTTTAAATGTAACACAGCCAAATGTAAATACTAACTTTTTTAACATTTATGCTCATTTTAAGAAGTGCTATCATTAAAGGGCATTCTATGCCATTTTTCCAACGAAAATGATAGAAATGTGTGAGAAAAGTCCTTGTAGTCAAATAATAGGAATATTTAGACAAAATCTCCAACTGAAATGTCTGAAATAAACTACTTCTGGCTAAAGTAGAAAAAGTGAATCATATTCTGCTTTTACACACCCCATTTTGTGTCTACCAAAACCAGCAACCAAGCCCATATCCATGTGGAAAACTTGGCTCAGTTCTATTTACCAAAAATTGAAGATTCTGTTTGTGACACTAAAGAACTGTTTCCTTTTTTAATTTTAAAAAGATGCAATGCTCATTTTATTTTTAATAATTAAATAATTAAAACACTTATCTGAATCAAAAATCCCCATCAGAATTGAAAAGATAATCAGTGCTTTATTCTAAAGCACAAAACAAACAAACAAAAACCCACACGCAGAAATGGAAACACCACAATCTAAAAACTACTATGTATATTTTTCTTTTATCATTTTCATACCACACATAGCATGTGGATGGAGTAAAATTCACTAAATAAGATTAAGTTAGCCTGTATCTGTCTTGTAATATTAGTGCTGGGTTTCAGCCTGCACTGTAACTCCTCCCTGACTGATCACACTGTTGCTCATGCTCCAGGTCTATCTCACAGTAAGCTGGGACACAGTGACGGGGAGAGAAAAAACTGACTCGTATTTGTGCTCAATCCTCACACGTACTTATGAGAACACTCCTCCAGACCAACTTAAGCCTGAGATGTGAGTTTAAAGTTAACTTTTGCTACCAAAGTCAATGTCAGTGAGCCTTCAGACATATTTTTGCAGAAATCTAGAGCATCTGCAAAGACAGCCTTTGGATACATTCAGGAGCTCTAGGTCTGCAGCACACCTGGATCCTAACCCCACTGTACCTTATGACTTCTGTGGTGCTTCTTAAGTGCTGTTGTGTAAAATTACAAAACTGTCCCAGATTGCTTCATAAATGTCAGTCATTCTAATGACTCAACAGAGATTGGTAAGTGCTTCTAGGTAACAACAAAATTAAGTTCCGTGTCCTTTTCCAACAAAGTTATACAGTGAGATTACAGATGATGTAATGAAGAAGACCAAAAATAGTGTGAGAGTAAGCAAAATAGTCAAATCCCAAAACATTAAGTGAGATGTGTCAGTCCTCTCAAACCTTCCTAATTGCAAAATAGGGGGGCAAAAAATGTCTTAGAGTGCTCGACCACTTAAACAGTAAGATCTAACTTCTCTACATGGACACAGTACAGCCCTTACTAGTAACTTGTGTACTTATCAGGCTAATTAGGGCAGGTAGAAGGTCCTTTTCTGTCAAATGAGTGCTGCACTGGAAGCCTTAAGCACACAGTTATATTTTTTATCCAAGACATAAAAAGATAATGGAGAAATGGCAAAAGTGAGTGAATCTTGTGCTTGATCTATTTGTAACATAAGGTATCTTTGCTTACTTACGGATCAAAAACTTTTCCAACCAGAGCCTGGTATTTTTCCTTGAAATCATCACTTTGTTTTGACACAAGGTGTGGTGCTCTTTTCCTACAAATTACAAAAATAACTCCTGTACATCTTTGTTTAAAAATATTCAATAGTTTTTCAATAATATTTTTTTAAAGTATTATTATATATTAAAAGAAAACAGCAACTACTCTCAACTTAGTAATTAAAATACCTTGCTACTTAAAATCAAAGGGCTTTACATAATGCTTAAGACATGCCAAGTGTTGTTATATGGTAAAAGTTATTTGGATAAACTGTTCTGAAAATCACATCTTGCAGTTTTAATTCAGTTCAATACAGCTAAGGATAGGGTTGTGAGATGTACAATTTTCTTCAAATAGGAAGACCCACTCTTCCTGATAATTCATCCCATTAATTAACCAGTTAACTCATTGCTACTTACGAATCCAGGTCCAAGACCCAATTTAAGGTCTTGGCTGTATTTCGCCCATCTTCATAGTGAGGGGTTTCCATCCCATAAACAAAAGACTTGTCAAAGTGTGAGTTATACTTCCTATTGACTGGTTCCCCTGCAGAAAAAGCAGGCATTTCAACCTGTGTAAAACACCTAAGGAAGCAAAATGTACCCAGTATCTTCATTCTTAAGACAAAACAATGAAGAAACAAAGGTAAACAACTAAGAAACCTGTTCAATTAAAAGATAAATAATTTGCATTCCCCCTGTTTATTGAGTCATTAGGAACAATCTCATTGTCAAAAGTGAAGATAAGAGGCAAATAAAAAGCAAAAACTGCTTCAGTTGAATGTTCTTTTATGTCTGATTAAAGACAAGCCCAACAGAATAAATGAAACCATGTAGCCTAAGTGGTGAGGGTCATGCAAGCACTGCTTTATAATATCTACACCTGAGCAGAAACATGTACCATTTGATTTATTGTTTTTAAAAATGCAAAAAAATGTTTTTGACGTGCTGCATTTTCAGATATACTCTTGTTATGTCTTTTTGTCACAGAAAAAAGTAATTCTTTTCCTTCAAGGTCTTTTCAATCACCTTTTAGAAAGAATGATAATTAGAACTTTCAAAAATATTATTCACTGCATGTTTTTTAATAAGGGCTTCATATGGCTGTATGGCAGCATGGAATTTTTACACTATTGCTGGAGTACATAGCTGATTATTTTTCTGTCAGTCTGTTTCTGACTTGGCCTCTCCATGATGTGGCGGATGGAAGTTACAAAAGAGGCAGAGACAGATAATGAATAATTCCACTAAAACACCCAAGAAAGGCAGGGAAGAGGGGAAATAAAGTTACAGGTCTGGCCAATTTATACCAGTACTATTTATAGTAGAATTTCTCAGTGAGAAAACAAAGTACTATAATTTCACATCTAGGTAACAGTCTCCACATAAAATTTACATTTTCAGCCTAAGTGAAAGTCATGGAGCTGGGAGAAATAGAAGTGGCTGCAAAAAAAATTAAATGTTCTGCATTTTAGAGTGCTATTTGTCACTCTGCTCCTGTGCAGACCTGTGAAATAACAGATAAACATCCCTGAGCAGACCACATCACACAGATACAGCTCCCAGAGGCTGAAGCAATGCAGGCACAGCCCACAGACCAATAGGGAGGATTCTGTAGGCTGAGGAACATGCATTCCAGAGAGTCACTCAGCAGCATGAAATTCTTTGCAACCAGAGCTTAATGCTAAGCTCCTCATCAGAAAGCCTGTGTGCTCAGAAATTCTGTTTGGATCCTGATGAAAGAGAGGAACTAGAGGAGAAAGTACTGGAATGGGCTGGGCTCACAGTCTGTGACTTCAAATCTGAGATTGCTTTCAGTGGCATAGATAATGCCAAACTCGGTAAACAACCAGGGCATCTGTGAGTTTCTAATCTCCTCTAAATATTTTGCTTTTCAAACAGCACCCAAAAGAAATCAGGCTTCCAACTCCTTCATGAAGTTCTCATACTGTTTTAAATGCTCATCCTGAAGTGATTGACAGTTCTAGAAACTGAGATCATGCTCTCTCAGTTGCATTTTTTTTCACATTTTTTTTTAATAATTTATATTGTATTAACACAGTGGTTAAGATTAATAGTTTACATCTCAAAATATAACATACAGTATACACTGAACACACACCAAGTATACACTGAACACACACACAACAACTTGTTATGTGGTTTCTTACAGCCTTTTTAACTTACCCACGTAATAATCCTCATGTGACAGAACATACAAATCGTGTCCTTCTTTCGCTTCTTTATCCACTTCCTCAAAAGTTTTTGGTGGATTTACAAGCTCTCCAGCTGTTAAATCTGGAAACAAATAAAGAAGGTATGGTTGGGGGAGCTAAGAGGGGCTCGTTTTTGGTTCGCTTTTAATTGTAAACAATACCTTGTTAGAGAAGCTGCTAATACTGTGGAAGGATGGTACTTCTTACCACATTTCTAGTCAATCTGTACTGAATCTAATAACATAATGACATGGCACTAGGGAGAGAATCACAGAAACCCAGATGAACTGAACTCTTGCAAGAAAGCTACATGAGCAAAACAGATGTGATTTCCTCCAGTGTATGGAGGAAAGCTACACATGTCAGGAAGGTTTCTTCCATGAGACCTATTAGAGTTGTTGGGACCTATTAGAGTCGTTGGGAGAAGGAAGGTAAGTTGACAGCTACCTAAACAGTTCTCCCAGGAAATCTACAAAGACAGATCAGGAAGAGAGCCAAAAGCCCTGCTAGTTACCATATGTTCTCAGTTACTTGTTTCTTCATTGTAACTGAAAAATTTTTAGGCCTTTCAGTAACTGCTATATAATAACTCTTCTCTTAAAATGTAGTTGCTGGAATCATAGAGCACAGATACCAAATTTACAGGAAATATGTTTTAATGGCACATTTTCCTACCTTTGAAGACTTTCATTCCAAATGTAGTATTAATTATATCCAAGCCCTCAGGTAACTTTGAAGATTGATCATGTGATTTACCCAAAGGTGCTTCACGATTACTGGAGTAAATTGCTTCTTTCCTATCTTGCATCTTTTCTTGAAATTCACTTTTAGCAACTGGACTTATCAATGAAGCTACCTGAAGACATCACAAACAACACCAGAGGCAGGGAAACCAACAAACTTCGATCATTCACACATCACTATGACTACCCACACAAACAAAAGTTTGCTCATAAGTGTCCTAATGAGATCTTCCATGGTTACACTGACATAATTTTATCCATTGAGTTGCAAACCAAAACTGCATCTTGAGCGAAGACCACTAAAAAACAATGCTATGCTAAATTTCCAGCTAAATGAAATACTTATTGTGAGATATTTTTATTTTTATGCTAATTTTTCCACTTTTTAATATATACATTTTCTGACTGCAGTCTCTCTTTTCTTAGCACATATTAGAAACTACAGTCAAATTATAATGTGACCAAAACTAAAGTGATTTGACTTTTCAGGCTATTGATCGAAGTAATGGGGATTCTAGAGAAGATTTATTATTAGACTCTCATTAAATATTACATAAAGAAATATTGAAAAAAGTAGTAGCAAATACAATTGATCCAAACCCATGCTTAGCAAACTGACTAGGCTTCCAACCCTTCCTACAGATAATATTTAATTAATAATGCAAAGTCTTCAACAGACAGTATAGATCCAGTACAGATCAATCCATTCAACAAAAAATTTCTAAGGAAGGACATCAAAACCTGGCTGTCTTTAATTCTGGATATGCCTAATAAATGTCCTACTCAACATCCTGTAATATTAGGACTTACTTCCTTCATAAAAATAAGCTTTTAAATAACACAACTGCTATTTTTAGAGATAGAGCCACTAATTGTGTAATAAAACTACCAATGATCTCATCAGTTGTTTGATTACAGATCACAAAGATAATTTCTAAAGAATACAGACAAAATAGTCTGACATATCCAAACCACCACATTTCGGCTAAAAAAATGAGTTTCAAGCCAAAGGTAAGAAAGCATACAGAATAATTACACCAACTGTAAACACATACACAAATAACAGCTATTTTGCTAAGAGCTCAACTGGTTTTATCTCTGTAACCCACAAAAAAAAAGCAAGAAGCAAAATTTGTGGGCAGAAGACTCTTCATTAACTTAAATCTTGAAATGAAATTAGTAATTCAGTAGTCACTATGAAAATTATATCACTGATAACAGTCACTGAACTTCAAATATTTTCCAGTTTCAATAATACGAAATAAATCCTATGATTTGACTCAGAACTCAGGTAATTCACAGCAGCTGTGAAATGCTGCAGTATAAATCACTCACCTTTATCCCCGACTACGAGGAAATCAGTTGCTTTTATTAAGAACACTCTTAAGAGGTTCATTCTTAAACAAGAGTAAATGAGTCACATTCTTACAGTGAGTTTGGAGGTTGACTTTATGCCATGTGTCAAGTGACTTGCAACGTCAGGATCATCTGCACTGCCATAGAATATTACTTTAGCACCCGGAGCTGGATCTGTTGTATTTCGAAACTTTCGTACAACTGTCGGAGTAACAGGCTATACATAAGGCAAAGCAAAAACAAGTTTACACCAGACATTCACAAAATGTTAATGAAAAGAAAATGTACTGCAGACATTTGTGTCATTCCAGATATAAAAGCAAAATATGAGGATGCTTTAGGGCTGTAGTACGTGTGTATGGTCCTGCGGATGCTGATACTGTGAGCATAAGGTCAAAATAACCCAGACTAAATTTTATCAAGCCAGCATTGCTAAGTTTCAATGTTTCCCATAATTCTTTTTTTTTAATTTGAGTAACAGCTACTTCACATGTTCTTGATGAAAACTAGATTACAATTATAAATTTAAGAAACCTCTAACCTGATTCACAGCAATTCCACCATCAGTGAAGCAATTTTGAGAATTATTTAAACACCAGTGTTGGGTTTTTCAAATTATCATTTAAAGGCAGACCTGCTATTTACAGGATCCATTTGTGTCTCAGTAGCCTCTGACTCTTCAGGGCCATGGGGAAGGGCCAGTGGGAATCACAATTCTGGCAGGCATCCTTGTAAAGAAGAGCTTCCATCAGAAGTAATAATAATTCCCAATAATTACTCTAATTGCATTACCGGAGGGAAAAAGTGTCTAAAACAATTATATTTAGTCCCAACTAAGGAATCACGGTGACTTTTGTAAAACATGTGGAACGAAAAATGAACAGCCAGAAGTGTTTTCCAATCCTGCCAGCCAGTCTCTATAATTCCATGTGACAAAAACCCAACACTGAAATAGACAGTAGTTGCAAAAGCCAAGGGATGCAGAAATAATAATGTAAAAAAAAAAAAAAAACCCAAAAAAAAACCCAGCATAGGAGCCTCTGCAAAACAAACTCACCCTGGGTATGTCTTTGAGACAATTCGCAACCGTGTTGCCCGCGCGACTCATCTTTCCAGCCTAAACAATGTAATCAAAAAATAAATAACGCAAACGAAACTCCTTGTAATAATACACACAACTAGTCAAATTGGGATCTGACTCTGTGGACGGAACGTTGTCCACTTGTCCCCGTTTTGATGGAGTCGGGAAGGCGCCACTCCCACACCTGCCAGATAGGGAGCTCGCAGGGAGATGCGCCTTCCCCTCCCACACGCTGCCCCTCCTCCAGCCCCTTCCCTCGGCGACACTCCGCCCCACAAAGGCACAGAGAGCCGGGGGGCAGCTCCGCGCCGTCGCTGGGACCCTTTGGTGAAGGCACTCACGTTCGGCAGCTCCGGAGTCCCGTCGGTGACCGTCTCTTCGGGGCATGGCGCTGGCTGCTCCGCCATGGCCATCGCTTACTCTCCTCGCTCGGTAACGGCGGCGGCGGCGCCGGGAGCGCTCGTGGGAGGAGCGCGGTGCGGCCGGTGCTCGCAGCGCTCCGCCATCCCCTCGCACCAGCGCCCCCCGTCCTGCCCCTCACAGCGCTCCGCCATCCCCTCGTCCTGCCCCTCACAGCGCTCCGCCATCCCCCTCACACCAGCGCCCACCTCTTCTCCCCTCACAGCCTTCTCTCCACCCCCCTCAGCACCCGCTACCCCCCTTACATCTCACGCCCCTCGGCGAAAGTCAGGAAATAAATTGCATTGGGCTGTTTTGTAAATGCCGTGATCCAGAAAAATAATTAAGGCCCAGCTGCAGAGGTCGCGCATTCCTTAGACCGATTGTTAAATCTTCGAAAATCTACCAGCTTTCAGAAAGGTAGGTTGAATCTTGAGGTTGAAATGAGGTCTTACATGGTCAAAAGTTTGATCAAACTTTCAATCTTTATTACTGTAATAAAAAATACTGCCCCTTTCACAAGTGTTGTCTCATGTTATTAAAATATTGTACGCTGGGGCTGTTCCTCTAGAGAAAACTGCAGCTCCCACCCACACACAGCATGGAGGTGAGTGCGAGAAACCCGTCAGCACTACCCCTTGTGTCAGACACGTGAGTGCTCTCGCTGTTCGTCTTAAATGAGTTAGCACCTCGTGTATCTAACCCACTGTATTTGCCTTTTTGAAACAGATGTGGATTATTTCAGAAAAGCAGCATGGATAAGGCTAAACAAGTTTCACTGCTCTTTAACAGACCCTCAGTTCTTACAAAGACTTTGATTCTCAGATGACATTTAGCAAATTATCCTGTTCTTCACAGCAAAATATCTCAATTTAGTCACCTCCTGCTCCATTCTCCATAGTCCTTCGATGGCAAAACCAATTTTAGATAAATATACAGACCTTAATCATAAGTAATTGAACGTTACCAGGTGTCACCATTTTATTCTCTGCTCTAACATTTGTTTGGTAAGGACTTTAGATGAATGATGCTAAATCAAAACTAAATTCCTTTTCTACAAATGGGAGGTGAGAGGCTCAGGCAGCCACTGCTGTCTAATGATCTGCTCCAGCTGTCCAAGCCACCAACAGTACTTGTCAGTGCCATGATCCATGAACTTCCAGCACATACAAATGTATCTTGGTCTTATCCAGGCACAAAGCCTCATGTATAGCATCAACTATGATCTAGCTGTGGCAATGCTGGTGCCCTTTTGAAAAAAAAAGTTATGTGTTTTTCTGCTGTAGATGTGGCTGCACCACACCCAATATGGAACATCCATGTCCCCTTGGGAGCTAAAGAAGCTCTTGTAAAGTCTTAGTGTGTTCAGTTCTTTTCATAATTCAATCATATTTATTGTAACTTGAAGTTTAGAGTGTTACTGCCAAATAAAGCAATAATTTTGGTAGTTTAATAAATAAAATGATTGGTTATGTCTTGCCTGGTTATGTCTTGCCTTGTGATACATTCATCTATAAGGTGTAATTTCTATCTAGTAAAATTGTCAGAAGGGAGAACTATTTATAGAGAGGAAGAGCAAAGTAATGTAAAAATTAATGGTAATAATAGGGTGCAGGAAACTGGGATTTTTTTATCCCAAGGAAAAAGTCAGGAAATGGAATTTTTGACCCTGTATTTGTTGCATTTCTAGATAGCTCTCTACCGGTGCTCAAGGTGGTATCATTTTTATACATTCTGTGCATCGCTGATTTATTTTTACCTTGTTTTTTCCCCAGTAGGTGGCTACACTTGCTAATTGAAACCAGCCACTCATCCCCGATGGAGTGCGTTGTGTCAAAGGCATAAAAAATAGGACTTGGACATGTAAAAAGAGTGCCTATTCAGAAACAAGTAGAGCAGAAGTCCTCAGTCCTTTTTTTTTTTTTTTTTTTGCCTCTCAGTGCTTCTTTTCTTTTTTGCAGAAACGTGGGTCCCTATAAATCAATTTGAAACCTACTGACAATATACATTCTTTCCTGTAATTCTTCTCATTCTGGAATCAGTGTCACATCCATTCTTTCTTATAGTGAAAGTTATTTTGGCCACAGAAAGAATATTTGTGGAGTGGGAAGGACCTGTAATTTTAAAGATAATATGATGAATTAACAAAAAACAATTGAACTCAATTTTAGGGAAAAAAAAAGATCAAAAGTTGCTTTACTTCAGGAAGAATTTCTCATCTCCTATGCCAAAAGTAGAATCTCCAGAGAAAGCTGCTTGGAAAAAGTTGAACAAAATTTTCCATTCTACAGCGGCACTTTTTTCCCTCAACAGTACTTGACACTTCACTAGTTTCTGACATCCAATTCCCACAACCTAATGCCTTTATCTGTCTTGTTTGGGCTAAAACAGAGGAATGGAAACTGCCTAAAATCCTGCATTTTACTTTCTTTATGAAGCGTAAACACCCCTTGTTCTGCAACACAGCTCTCACTCTGACTATGGTGCTGGCATAGACCAGAGTCAAAGCACTAAATTTGTAGATCCCTGAAGGTCTCTGAAGGCCAGAGAACTCCATGTAAAACTCTCCAAATGTTGTGAAATGTCTGAATGATGTCAGCCATGCCGATGCACTTTACTGTTACTGCCTGGTTGCTTTCGTGGTTTTTTATTAAATTAATTTACGGATAGGAAATTATTGTTTTCTATGTGCTCCACACTTTCTGTATTTCATTATATGACCAAGCCAATGTAGGTACAGAGAAAATGTACACAAGTAGAGATAGAAGACAGAAAAAAAGAATGTTATAGCAAAAAAAAAAAAAAACCAAAAAACAAAAAAAACTGGGAAGTTCAAACACAATAAATTCTGCACATCCTCTAAAATTGACTTCCACTTATTACATATCTAGCATTAGATTTAAACACAAAAAGGCTGAGGAGAACATAATATTAAAACTCTGCAGAGAAATGCTAAAATAGATGGAAAGCCACCTGGTGAAACCATGACCCACTAACATAGATTTGTTAATATCACCCAGCAAGTTTCACTTTTGGTGCATGATATATGAACCACGATGAAATAAAATATGAAAGCGTGACCACTGGTAGGGGCTACCTGTGTGATTTCAGAGCTTTCCTTCAACATCTTTTTGTGCAGACTGCAAGAGAAGAAACTTGTCTTCACCACTAGAACTCACAGAGACTTGTCAAGTCTGAAATACAGTAACTGGAACTTGGTCATTTGACTACTGCCACATTCTCTCATGGCTCTATTTCACACATTCACAGTGAACCTTTGGTGTTTGCTGTCCCAATCTGTCAGCGTCAACAAGCTGTGAACAATTTGGGGGTTTCACAAAGCCAGAGAGACGTGCTACAGCTCTGCCTTGCAGTCAGAGAGTTAGGTGAGCCAGCAGGAACCTCCTGCACGTAAAACAGCCTTCCTAACAGCAACTATATCATGTGAATAGAACTCCTGCATCAAAAAATTCCATTTAACCTTGAACTTCAGATACATCTGATAATCTGAAAGATTATTTCAATTTTATATTTATTTATATTAGAAGCATAGATAATGATCCTTACACATGGAATAGTATGGTCCTTTACTTGATAAGATTAAGTGAAACACGAAATGTCATGTATGACATGTTTAATCTCGAAATTGAATTTATTTCAAGTAATTCTAAAGATTCAGTGTAATATTTTTCTACAAAAACTGTTCATGTATGTACTGTGTCTGGCTGAGGTGGAGTTAATTTTCTTCATAGTAGCCTGAATGGTGCTGTGTTGTGGATTTGTGACTAAACTACTGTTGGTAACACAGCAATACTTCAGCTACTGCTGAACAGTGCTTGCAGAGGGTGAAGACTTTCTCTTTTTCCCCACTTTGTCATCAGCCCCACCCAAGGAGAAATGCTCCTGATGGTCCAGAAATTTAGGAGTGGAATTCAGCCAGGACAGCCGACCCAAACTGATCAAAGGGATATTCCATCTCACACAGCATTACACTCAGCAATAGAAAATGGAAGCAGACAAAGGAGATATCTTCTGTGAAAAATGCATAGTATATGACTGGCTTTTCACAAATATTAAAATGAATAGTACATGTGTTATGTTAGAGAGTTATGTTGTACTAATTTTTGTAGTGCTGTATTGATTTTTAAATGTAGTTTTTTTGTTAAAGCATGATATTAAAATAAGAGCCATGTAATGTAAAATTCTTTCTGTAACTAACTCAAAGAATGAACTAAGATAACGAAGAAATTCCTCACCTAAAAAAAACAACACAAAGACACAAAGAAAAAGTTATTGCCTCTTATCTTTATCTTCATAGACACTCTAGAACCAGAGAAAATTAGAAGAAACAAACAAAAAACAAACATACAACTAAAAAACCTTTGTTTGAGAAAAATGTTTGAATCATGTATAACAAAGTATAAATATGCAACAAACTTTACTTTTAAGGGGTAACCCTTATAAAGTGCAGTGTGCTTTTCCCCCTTAAGAGAAGCACCCGGACGTCCGTAATTCTTTGCTTTTTATTATCTCTTTTATTGTCCTAACCCTAATTACCCTAATTTGTATTACCTTAAATTTTCACTATTAAACTTTTAAACTTTTAAAAAGAAGTAAGTATGGACCGTTTTTAACATCTTCCAAGTTGGCTGCTTCTTGGAGACTGGCTGGACACTGGCCTGTTTATGGGAGGTAGTCAGCGATTTCCTTTGTATTGCCTTTTCACTTCCACTTTCCTTCATCTATTGCACTGTCTTTATCTTAACCCACAAGTTTTCCTGCTTTTGTTCTTCCTGTTATGTTCTTTGTCTTACTGCAGGGAGGTGGGTGAGTGACTGAGTGAGTGAGTGAGTGAGTGAGCAGCTGCCAGGTTGACTGGATGCTATCTGGTGCTCCAGTGCATGCCTGTCAGGTGTGTAGTAAAACACACACATGGTTATCAGGAATCTGCTGTTTGCTCAGCAAATCCTGCAATCCAGTTGAACATATTGAGACCAGTCAGAGGGTTATGGCTAATATGCAGTGTATGAGGGCAGGATTACATGATTTAAAGGACAACTCCTACAAACTCACAGCTCAAAATATTTTTATACTTTACTTATACAAACATGTTTCTCTGGAGGTAGTCTGGCATCCTACATCGCTGATGAATGCAAAGACTGTATTACTTTTTTTGAAGTTACATATTGGCCTTTCACAAAGCACTTATGTAAGTGATTAACTTCAACTTAATAAAGCAGAAAGGGGAAATTGTTACTCTGAGACCAAACTGATAGCAATGGAGAAGTATATGGGAAAGAAGAACTGATGAAGATTAAAAGAAAAAGAACAATCTGTTTTCAGTCCATTCACTTCAGTATGTTCAAGTATTGATATGTCATACTAGGGAAGGGGAAAGTAGCATAACACTGACCACAGGCTTTATATAATTTGATTTTTGCTTCATTTAAATATATGCAGTTGAAATAAAAAATATATTTTGAGAATACAACAACATCAACTTGATTATTTCCTGTGATGGAGTATCTAAACAGTCTTCATGAAATTGTACCAATTACTAAATACCATTATTGATACAGCTACTAAATATCTTACCAGTGTGTGTGTTTGTCTGATTATTTCTTTCAAACGCCCACTCTTAGACCTTGTTAAAGCTGCTATACTGAAGAAACACTTATCATTATTGTTCTGTTTCCACTACAGCCTGTGGCCAACTGGCCTTTATCCTGCTCTCTCACAAAGTCATGCTTCGTGCTATGAAGCAATCAAGACTTGTTCTGGGTTAGCAACCCATTTTCTCCAGTTTTTAGCACTCTGTAATAATGAGACAACCTGTAAGGCTTTATCAGTGGCTGTTCAAAAAATGCAAATTCCCGATGGCAATTCGGGTTTTCCTATGTAGTTCCTCCTTTCAACTCATTTGACTAATAGCTTTGGAAACTGGTTCTTTTAAAGGATTAAACCAGGACATGTCTGTGTGATACCCAGCTTCCATCCCTGGCACCTCAGCGGCCTCCTCAGGCTGCAATGCAGTCCCTTGAGGACTGGCAGAGAACCACGGAATGGTTTGGGCTGGGAGGGTCCTTAAAGATCATCCAGTCCCAACTCCCCTGCCATGAGCAGGGACACCTCCTGCTACAGCAGGTTTCCCAGTGCCCCACCCAGCCTGGCCTGGAACGCTGCCAGGGATGGGGCATCCCGAACTTCTCTGAGCAACCCATTCCAGCGCCTCACCACCCCCCGCCGTACATGGAGGATGGAAGACGCGCGGGTCGCTCCCAGGGACTCTTTCCCCCGCTGGGCTGGGGAGAAGGGGGGGGGCTAGGGAAAGCCCAGCAGGCGAGGGCGGCTCGGCTGCCGCGGGAGCGGCCGGGCAGGCGGGAGGGACGGGAACAAAAGGAGGAGGGAAAAGGTGGGAAAGAAAGGGAGCCACGTGACTGGCGCGGGCGAACCGGAAGGGCACGGCGCGTGCGGGCGTGACGTGGCGGCGGCGGAAGTGCGTGCCGTGTGTGAGTGTGTTTTGGTCGGGGCAGAGGCGGCGGCGGAAGTCGNCCCGGGAGAGCGGGGATCCTCCCCTGCGTGCGGGCGCTCCTGCAGAGAGGTATCGGCGTCTGGGGCCGGCCGAGAGGGCTGTGCCCCTCGAGTTGTTTTTGAGAGATGGAAGGGGAGGTTGGGTGGTGGGTCCCTCGCTTTCCCTTTCGCTTGCGTCTGGAAGAAGGACGGCGAACTAGCTGGGAAGTAAAATGTTCCCGACAATGCGTCGCCATCGGGGGGATCGCGACAGGCCTAGTGTGCTGGATATCTTCTGCATCGCACTGAATTGGAGCTAGACACAAAGCTAGGGTAGGGTGGAGGAGCAAACCTAAGCTTTTTATGTTTTAGAAGAGAGCTGAATTGCGTAAGAACTATAAAAATGTTCCAAACAGGGCCATGAAAGGCTGTTCTCGGCATATTTAATGATTTTTTTTCCCTTATATCTCTTTCAGAGCTTAGGGATGGAAATGAGAGGCTAAACAGCTAATTAAGCAGCTGAAATTAATCAGTTTCTTTCATGTAACTTTCAGACAAAGTAAAAATCGTGGTATTTTTTTATTTTTTCCAGTTTTATAGTGAGTCTTCAGAGTTACAGTCAGGCTTACCTACACAGTGCATGTAGGTATTGTTCTTCCATAATGAGAACTGTCAGGAAAAGGTAGATGTTGGCTGAAGTGAGGTGGCTAGAGACAATGGTATTACAGTCATCACTTACATTTCCTGTATGATAAACCAGTTTATCTGAACGCAATTGGTACCATTCAGCATTCGGATGAGCTTATGAGATGGCTATTACCTTTAATTGTAGGGCTGTGATTTTTTTTGCAGCAGCTGTGTTGATTCCCTTGTTTAACTTAGAGTCTCATTATGTTTCAATATAAACTGGCTTACATGTGATAAGCATTTTGCTGTGACAGTCCCTGTCACTGTCTTGAACACTGCAGTAAGGTGTCACACTAATTCTGTTGAACCTGGAATGAAAATTCAGTTAGTAGGAGTGGCTAATATATAAGGCTTTTTAGTTACTGCTTTTTAAAACATTCAAGAAAGTCCAGTATGAAGAAATTTAAAGTAGGTAATGCTTGCAGCCTCAGCGTTGTATGCTTTGTGTCTGTTAATGCAGTGTACAAAAGTTTATTAGTGAGAAACAGTGTTGTTTGCTATGAGATATAAAACTGGTGGAATGTTCCAGTTTTAAATTTATTGTGAATTTTTTCGTGTGGCCTTTGTATTTGATAATGCACTTAATCACATTAGTTGTAGGAACAGTGCTCACTGTCTTAATCTCTTCAGTAGTAGGCTGGCTTTTGTCACCAGTGTTACTTTGATACTCCTGTATTAGCTGTCTTGTAGTTGAAAATAGGCCAGTGCTTATGCTTACATGACTGAATTATGCTGTTAAATTGAGAGTTTGTAGGTATTGGCTGGGGCTATTGGTATTTTGTACACAGATTCGAGCATAATGAGATTTGTGTTTGATCTGTTAAAATACGTAGGACTCTTTAATAAATAAAACTCAGACTGTCCAACGGCATACAAATTTCCCTTCTGAAGTGAGGAGAATACCCAGCATCCAGTAAATTAGTTGGTGGGATTACCAGCTTGGTTGTATAATATGGTTAATAATATGCTCCAGGCTTTGAGTTTTGGCATTTCAGCACGGACCTGCTCTGTCATGGAGGGGAGAAGAGTGAAAGTTTCTACTTAGCAGAGTGATTTATGTATTTGTACTGCCCAAGACTGCAAAATGGAGTTTTTATGTTAAACTCTATAAAAGTAAGAAAATCTCCCTCATTTCCATCCATGTGAAGCCATCCATCTCAAAAAAATTTATAGTATTTTCTTTAGCAGATATTTATATTAGTAGATCACTGCCATAACTCCCATACACATCAGTTCAAGAGCTTGTTCCAATCAACCAGTTTTGTACTTGCTTTTGTGTAGGTGAAGGAAAATGTCTTACCCAGGTTTTCTTTCTTTACATATTCCAAACATATTGATTACATTGCATGCAAAATTGGAAGGGGAGCCATATTAGTGGATTTTTTTCCAGGACATTTTCACCAGAGTTGAGTTTGCAGTGTATGTGTAGGGTACTGAGTGTACTATTCCTCCCAGGTTCACCATGTTTGTATTTTACTGATGAATTAAGAAATAGTAGAATGAATGTGACCTGAGACTTGGAGTGTGCTGGGGGACTGTAGCATTGAGATCTACTTCTGAATCTTTGTGAGGCACTGTGTGCTCAGCTCACAGATGTGAAAAGAACAGGCCAAAACCATTCTGTAGTGGCTCTGTCAAACTGCAGTACTGGTTCTCTTCAGATTAAGCAGGTACTTCCCTTGCTTATTGTTGTGCCATGTTGTGAACTTCAGCTACAGAGTTTTGGCTTCATCTGTCATTTCCATATACACTTACTTGGTGTTAGTGACTTTTTAAATATATCACAATCATTTGGATGTGCTCTGTCAGGTTTTCAGTCTTGCATTTTCTTTTATCCTGAGCTGTTGAAAAGTTGGTGGTATGACTAGTAGGTTTCATTATTAATTTATTAGATGTATTGATGTGACTGTTGAATGAATGAGGTTTGCTGTATGTTTCTTAGATGGCCTTCCTGTCAGGTACTGTGGTCTGCTGTCAGACTGAGAGCTGGTTATTTTTGTGCATGGTATCTGGCTGTCTAGAATGATTTCAGGGGAGAGATGCTGTGAATGTAAACTTTGAAGTTCTCTGATAACTACAGCTTCTGTAGCTTGGGCATCGAACTAGATATTTTTCTTGACAACCTGTGTCAGCTTTGTGTTCTGAAGTAGTTTTGCAAGGGGGTAGTAATTACTGTTTTGTGAGTGATAAAAATCTGAATTAACTACAAGCTGTAAATGCTCAGGTGAAACTGATATATATGTGAGTGAAATGTTTTTTTTTTTTCCTCATATGTCCTTTGGCTTTCAGTATGGGAAACAGCAAGCAAAAAAGCAGTCATAGGGAGTAACCTGTGCAGTGGTTTGATTTCTTCACTGTGTGTCATCTAGAAGTCACTTGCTCTCAGGAGTACTAAGTCACACAGTCATTGGATGTTGTCCTTATGTTTTTGTGAATGCTGCAGAGTCTGGAAAAACATGGGATGTATAAAGATTAAAGGGTTTTAAATTATTTCATGGTTGTCCAAATACACTGGAATGCTACAGCAAACAGATGGGTTTTTGGAAATAACTTAATTGTCTTCATTACTTTTCCAAAGGAAAAGATAAACAAATGGCTAACAGTATTCTGAACCACCTATATTTTGGTTATGCCTTGCTGCATTCTCTATTGTAGTGTAATTAGGGAGAGGTAAACTGTTGTCACTGATCCATTTTTATCCAAATCACTCCACAACTTCTGAAGCATATTTCTGCAGCATGGAGGGGAAAGAGTCCTGCCTGAGAACCAACACACTAGTAGTACAAAATTGTTGTTTTGTGGTATAAGGATGGAAGGTCTGATATTTTTAAAATAACTGGATCCATTCCTGTATTCTGAAGTACTTCACCAAAATTAGTTTAATGAATAAGAATTTTAGTATAGAATTAATGTGGTACTTAATAAGAATGGTGGTAGGATTTGCAGGGGCTTTTTTGCTTCATTCTTTCCCTGTGGAACACTTTCACTTGTTTCTAAGAATATATAGCTAAAATATGATACTTGATAGATTATGTGGCACAACTGAAATTTTAAAAATACAGATTTTTGATTTAAGTGTGATGTAATAGTCAAACAGAACACAAACTCCAGACAGAATGCAAAATTGTTATATACTACCTCAAAGAAGGTAAATTATTTTGAGAGATATGAGAAAAGGAGGAACATGAGCAAATAGAAGTGTGTCTAGGATGCTGAAAATATTTTTTAAGACCTGTGTTCTGTTTATAATGAGAAAAGGAGTATCTGTTTTTCAGCTGTTACATTATTCAGTAAATAATGCTTAGATTTTTGTTCTGATTTATTCCATGAATATTAGTTTGTAAAGGAGTATCTTACTGAAGAGTGGGGTTCTGCTAGACTGCTGAAGCACTTTCCAGGAAAGAAGGTTCTTCAGGACTTGGGTTGAGAGAAAGGGGGAGTTAGGAAGGATAATGAAGGCTTGGCATCTGAGCTAGGCCTGTGGCAAACTGGAATGTTCAAATGCCTGATCTGTCTGCTGAGGGGTTTGAAATAGGAAGATGGCTAAAGGCTACTGCTTGATTTAAAATGTAGTTTCTTTATCACAAGGAATAAAGAACAGGAAGTCATTTGAAACTATTGTTTGCTTACTTTTTTGCAACATATGAATTAAAGCCAATTTTTGCATTAGGAGCATGTACTCTAACCTAACTTGCATCCTAGGTGTTAGAAAAGCTGTATCCCTTTTTAATATGTTTTTTAATGTGCTAAAAGCAAAGTGGGCTTCATTCAAATAAATGATCAGCTGGAGTAGGACAAAATTATGGGCTAGTTTTGAGAGGTCTTTTGTTTTGTATCTACTGTTAAGTGTGTAAAAGCATAAATATTAGGGTCAGAAGTAGTACGAGCAGAGTCCAAAGGTTTCCCTTTCCATATGAATAAGGGGGGAGGTTTTTTAAGCAGCTGGAAAGAAGAGTAAGCAGAATAAGCAATACACTGTTCATACTTGTTCTTACCAAAATCTGTTGTCAATATTGATCTAGGACACGTGTAAGTATTGGAAATAGAAATTTATCATCGTATGGTAGTTCTCTGGTAGTTTGTACAAAGTGGCCTGGAATTCTTTCTGGTCAGTTGGTTTTCATATGGAAGCCTTCCCTTCTGCTTCTCAGTACAGTTGTTAATTAGAGAGGGTATTAATGGTTTGTGTGTGAAGATCCATACTTTTATTTAAGGAAATGGTGTTTGATAGATGGGATAGAAGTGAATTGATGAACTACACTTAAAAAGAAGTTACTGTGGTGTTTGAGTTTTCCCAAATTGCTCAGTTTTTTAGCATCTATGAGCAGTGCTGACTTTGGAATATTGGTTAGCAATAGCATAACTATGAAAAGTTATTGCTGCTTCTCATTTGTTATTTTACTGACAATTTGAGCGTCTGAATCTTGTGTCACACATCATTCTTGATTTGTTAAGAAATAACAGGAGACTGAGGTCTTGCAAGAAGCATAATTGGATTTTAATGTGCTAATTTGAACCTTTGATGGGAAGACTAGGTGTTGAAGAAGGTAACTGGTTCATGTCTCATAAATTCTGGCTATAGTTGACAATTTACCAATGATGGTACCTGTAGTCTGAACTGTTGACTTTGGTAAATACTAGATCAAGTTATATATAATACATTGCATTAATTAATGAGACTTTTCTTACTTGATTTGTAAATCTAATGCACCCACTGTGTTTTCACAAAATAGGTTGTTACTGGCAGAAGAACCAGGATTCAGATCTCAGTGGAACTTGCTTTCAAAAGCTGTTGAGACAAAGGACTGCTTTCTAGTTTGGACATGGCTAATCGAGGAGCTACAAGGCCCAACGGGCCAAATGCTGGAAATAAAATTTGCCAATTCAAACTAGTACTTTTAGGAGAGTCTGCAGTTGGCAAATCAAGTTTGGTGCTTCGTTTTGTAAAAGGACAGTTTCATGAATTTCAAGAAAGTACAATTGGAGGTGAGAAAATTATCCTGTTAATTTGTTTCATGTTATGTGTTTGTATTGTCCTTGCCCTTGAAACCCTTTAATGTAATGGCACTTCCAGAGCGGGTCATTGAGAGCAAGGATCAAATCTGAGCCCTGTGTCAGTAATTGAGAAGTATAACTTTCTGAGTTAAATGTAAACATCCTTTTCAAGTGGAGGTAGTAGATGTGTTCTTGAACTGCATAGTTTTGAATGTTACATTTTGTTTGTAAGTGGGTGTGTGGCTCACACATGTATGTAACATAGCTTAATGTTACATTTTGTTTGTAAGTGGGTGTGTGGCTCTTTTAATTGTGCTGTGTGCTTAATGCATGAAATAACTGCTTAGTAAGAATTATGAGCTTAGTTTCTATGAAAAAAAAACTAGCATTGCATCTTCCAAAAAGCTTATGTTTGTCATTTATGCATTCTGACTTTGATTTTGATTTTGGAGAACTTGCTACAGTTTTGGATATATTTCTGTGTTAGTATTCACAGAATTTGTTGTACTGTTTTTCTGTTTTGTGACTTCAAACAAAACAGGTGCTGGCTACCAGAATTTTAAAAATCTGTTTAAACAGATTTTATCACATTCTTCCCCTTGGCAGATTTCTTAAGATATATTGTATTTTGGAGTTGTTTGTGCTTTGAGCTGTACTCCTCCTTGGATAAATTTAAACATATCCTAAAACTACCTAACAGCATACAGACTTAACGAAGTATGGATTTTATGAATTGATAAATACTCTCCAGTAGTTGCTGTTGCAGCTTGCATGAGTCAGCCTGTTCCATTGTAATATTTATGTGAAGGCCTTTCAGTGGTCTGTATGTGTCTTCACACACCAACAGTTGAAATGTAACAATACTGCAAAGCTTACAAAACTAAATACAAGCTGAATTTCATTGCATTCTTCTTTTGCTCTATTTCTAGCTGTTACATGTATTTATTTTTTCTATCTGTCAACATAAATAGGCAGCCACATTTTCTACTTTAGCAATCTTACTAATGCACACTTCTGGCTTTGTGCATTTTATCATGGCTTGAGGATAGGTGTTGGTATAAAAGTTTCTGTATGCTGTGATAAGCAGCTGTGTGGTAATACAGAGAGCATTCTCAAAGATGTGTTGTGAATTAACTTTCCAATATCAACAAGGTTTTCAGTTTTAAAAAACCTGTTAAAATTAAGTAAAATTCATTGTTCCACTTCAATGATCTCAAATTCATTTAACCTCTGTTTAGTTTTTTCTCGTTTTAGTGTTTGGGATAACCCAAGCCCTGTTACACCATTCAAAATCTAAACAAAGGTTAAACAAGCGCCTAAGTTCAAGTTCAGATACATCAGGTTTGGTGTAATCTGTATTAACTTCTGCCTCTTCTATATCAAACAGAAACAAGGAAATGCTATATAATACAACTGAGAGCTATTACATGCAGCAATGTTGGGATTCAGAAAAGTTTTCTATAGAGAAAGCTGTCTAACTCTGTGGCTTGTAGTTGCCTAAGGCATAATTTTCTTTGTATACAGAAGGGCCTTTTAACAAAGAGAGGCTTATGTGCATTGTGAATCTGGATAAAAACATCTGAAAGGGAGTGCAGTTAAAGGCAGACATGTTGGATGGTGGTGGTGTGGTTTTGCCACTTCAGACTAGTGTAGCAAGGCCTGTTAGTTGCTTAAGACAAAAGTATGGCTGTTAAAGATGATAGACTTTAAGATAATTAACAGATGATTAATTGTCAATTTACTATGGCCTTGGCAAGGTCAAAGGAAGTTAAGTGGCATTTTAAAGTGGTTGAAATGTTACTTTTGACAAAACCAAGAGGATTGCAAAGAATAAACCTCTTGTTTAATTCTCTTTCCAAGTACATACCTTCATTTGTGCAGTGGAGGTACATTTTTCTGTTAAGAGAATGATGTCTGTGAGAACTTGAAAATCAGCTTGGTTAACATCTTGTCTCTGCCTTGGAGAAATATAATATTGAACTGGTTCTGGGGAGGAAGCCCTTAGTTTAGTGCAGGATGTATGGTGTTTTTCCACTCTGTTTTGGTTCTGGGCTGCTTAGGGAGCTGCCAAGTAGAGCCTGTTCTACCAGTGTTGGGATATGTGGCATTTAGAGAGACTTACATTGATTTAACATTGGAACATCAAAGCTTTTACCTTCTCCAGCCTGCCTGCTCATCTGTGATGGATGCTAATACCCCTGAAGCAGGAGCACCTGACCACTTAAGGAGTCAGCTTCTGGTCATGGTTTAACCCCAGCCAGCAGCTAAGTGCCATGCAGCTGCTGCTCACAGCCGAGACAGGGACACTTCTGTATGCTAGTTACAGTGTCCTTTAGAGAGCAAGATTGGCTTCATTTTGGTTTCTGTAATGAGTCGAGTTGAAGGTTGGAGCAGTTTTGGAATGATTCATACGCTATGATGTCTTGGAGTATGTAGGACAGGATGAAATCCCAGGTATGCAAGCATTTATGGGTCAGTGTCCCTTCAGACATTTGATTTAAATTGGCTGCAACCCATCAGTGTGCCCAGTGATCTGAGTTCCCTCTTCAGCTAAGTAGTGGGCTTTCCTTAGTTTTTAATGCTGGTTTCTGTGCTGTCTGGGCACTCACCTCCATACTTGTGGTTGTACCTTAATCTGAATGGAAAAATTTTACTAGGAGTAACTGTTTGAAGACTTGGAATGAGTTAGTATTTTCTGTAACTGGAAGACCATTATTTTTAATAATGCGTTCAGCTGTAGTAGCAATGGCTGCAAGCTTCCCTGAAACTGCAGGCTGTTGAAATTGTGCTGAAATTAATTCTTGAGATCACTTGCAAAGTTCTTGAGAACAAGAACTTACAAGAAGTGCTTCTTTCTTCCAGACCTGTTAGCTAAGGTGAAGTGGTTAGGAGCTGAAAATCAAAGTTTAAAGATGCTGTTCAAGTAATATAAATGTGTAAAACTGAAAATATATGAACTGCTGGATTATAGGATGACAGGATGCTGTTACTGGTACTCTAATACACATCCTGCTTCAACAGACTGTATCTAGAAGCTTTAGGAGAAGGCTTATGCTTACTCAGATTTACTATAATGAGAAAGAGAATTCTTTCCAATTTTTGCTTTCTTATGTCTAATTTGAGGAAAAATTTTATTTAAACAGTTGTTTAAATAACTCATCTGTGTTGATCAGTCACAGACTGTCAGCTAATGCTCGCATCGAACCTGTTGTATTTTAATAGTAAGCTTGAATTGTTTTGCATCTCTGTGACTATAACTATATATGAATATCTAGATATAAGCAAACTTCTGGTTTCAGCACCTCTGTCTTTTTTGTAGCGGCTTTTCTAACCCAGACTGTATGTCTGGACGATACAACAGTAAAATTTGAAATTTGGGATACAGCTGGGCAAGAGCGGTACCACAGTTTAGCACCCATGTACTACAGAGGAGCACAAGCAGCTATAGTGGTATATGACATCACAAACGAGGTAAGTACTGGATTAGGGATGCACAAGGGGGATTTGGGAGTTACCAGTCTTGCACTGATCTTTACTTACTTTTTTTCTCACTGACTTGTGTAAATCAAGTCATCATTTTGTAGAATCATAGAATGGTTAGGATGGGAAGAAGCCTTTAAAGGTCATCTAGGCCAACACTCCTGCCATGGGCAGGGATGCTTTCTGCTGGACCAGATTGTATTTCATACTGCACTGTGTAATGTCAGTTTGTGTCTCTGAACTTTTCTGGCTAAAAGACTGTTTCTAGGGTTGGGGTTTTGTTTGTTGTTGTTGTTTGGGGGGTTTTGGGGGGTTTTTTTCGGGTGTTTTTATTGTATTAAATAGAGAGAAACAAAGAGAAAAAAATCTTCTTGTAGAAGTGTTTCTAACCCACCCTTAAATCAGTTCACAGAGTTTGAGCTGTTACTCACATCACATTGCTGGTGGTGCCTTTACTTCTGATAGTGAAGACATTATTTCAATATTGTATTTTTGCAAATTTTGATGAAGGATTGGAAAGGTAGCGCAAGCTTTTGAGACAAAACCTAAGATTATTAGATTTCTTTTTATTTTAACTCAGATCAGATAAGCTTCACTAGTTTCTGATAAAATGAGATTTAAAACCCAAAACTCTCAAAAAACCCCAGAAATCATGTACCATAATGAACAGTCCTCAGTAATTAAAAAGTAATTTTGAGGCCTTTTCAATGTAGCTGTTCATACACTTGAATCTTCCAGAGAAACTGAAATTCCTGTTTTCTCTCTTAATCACTTCTTTACTTACTCTGTCTACACAAAGATCTTCCTACCTACTTACTTCAACATTATCCCAGCTAAGCACAGTTGAGAACTGTGAAGGTAGGAATGTTTCATTTTAAAAGCTCAGTTGACAATTTGGAGTGTGCCCTTGGACTAAGGTATCAGCCTTGCATTGGTGTTTCATGCTTGAAGTGTAGATAACAGAGATGGGGATAATAGGTGAGTACAAAAGGATGATAAAACTCAGTTGCATCATTTTGCAATCATTAACAGGAGTCATTTGCCAGAGCGAAAAATTGGGTCAAAGAACTTCAGCGACAAGCAAGTCCTAACATTGTAATAGCTTTAGCAGGAAACAAAGCTGATCTAGCTAACAAAAGAGCTGTGGATTTCCAGGTATGTACATAATTTTTTATGTATTACAAAAATTGCATTTGGCTTGAATAGATAGTAAATAAACCTATGGGGAGCTTATATGCATAGCCTAGCTAGTTATTATGGAGGTCATACTGTTAAATATAAATGTCAACTGAGACTAATTAAATTACACATGCTACCAAAAAACCTATTTCTGTACAAGTAATATGGAGGAATAGACTTTTTGGAATAATTAATTTGACTTTGAGGAATAATTAATTTATTTGCATGTCTTTAAGGCTAATGGAGTATCTGTTCTTTGATGTGACCTCTTTCTGTCTTCCACCCAAAATTACTGGTAACTAGAGTTTCGGTGGATGAGATAGCAGTAACTCAGTGCAACCTGTTCTGTCTGGCTTGTCAGTCAGAGAATTTTGATTATCGTATGATACAAAGCTGATTGATGTGCCTAACTTGCTTAGGCTGTACTGTTGGAGCAGTGTTCAAATTTTAATTGAGCTTTTCGTGGCATTTCTTTTGGTTTAGTGATTATATCTGTTCTCTCACTGGTGTATTTTATATTCTAGAAAGTTTAATCAAGTCATCGGAAAATAGCCTTTAAACTGAATTAAATTAACTGCAAGTAGTTTTGGTCCATTCATGATTGACTGAATTTGAATTAAGATAGTATTTATTAGTCAGTAATTTATGGTTTTTAGTCTGTGTTTGGGGTCACTGTGTGAGGTACAGCTGCATATAGTAATGAATCCTTCTGTAACTCTAGAGAGTTGGATTATAAGGTTAGCAGTGGTTTAGGTGTTTTTCTGCCAGTTTTCTAATTTTTTACTTCCGTGACAGTTGACAGGAGGCTTTGCTGTTTTATGAAAAATTGTGGTATTTAACAAAAATTTTGTACATGACTGCAGTCAATAATGTAATCACATTTAACTACCAAAGTAGACCTACCTGTACTATTTTTTGAACAATTACAATCTTAATATTTTTCCAGTGTTAGGGGGTTTGCTACTGTGGATTTATGGGCTCCTTGTGAGCTTGACAGGCCTTTCTCATTGCAAATCACATACTAGATTTCTAAGTATTCGTTAATGTGTTGTTTCAGATATAATTACATAGATTTTAGCAGGTGTCAATTACAGAGTGCTGTAGATTATTCTTACCATCATAGGTGTTCCGTAGTTCAGCTTTTTTGCAGATTTCGTACTGAATTCAAAGGCAGTTACATAATCATAAGAAGCTGGAGATTCTCAGCTGAATTGACTAATAAGAAGTGACAAAAATAGTAAGGTTCTTAAGAGCAGTGTATTAGATTAAAATTCATACTGAAGAGGGAGGTAACATGGCAAAATACTGAATATTGCTTATTTGCTGTAATTGTGAATTTGTATCAGGATAATAAAACTATTCTGATCCATCTGCCTCCGTGGTTGAAGGATTCAGGATAGTTCACAGACTGCCTTTTTCCAGGGTAATAATGGACTTGCTGACATTTGATGGCGCTTTCTGAAGCTTATTTGTTCGTACTATCAGAGCTAATGTTCTGCATTGGGGTTGTCTCTTTTATAAATACTTCCGTTTATTATTTAGTGTTGCCTGAGATTTTTCTGCCTGGACATTTTTAAGATTAGTAGGGATCTTTAAGATTCCACTTCTAATTGTTTAATTGATTGGTGAAATCGTAACTTCTCCATAGCTGGTGTATAACATTGTCAGATGAGTGTTTCCACAAACTGTCTTTCTTTCAAAATGCTGTAGAGATTGTTGCTTTGTAGCAATTAAAAGTACAGTGTGTAATGATTGTATGAGGTGTTTTTTTTATGAAGTAATGTGTTCTTTTTTTAACTTTCAGGAAGCACAGGCTTATGCAGATGACAACAGCCTATTGTTCATGGAGACGTCTGCCAAAACATCTATGAACGTAAATGAAATATTCATGGCAATTGGTGAGTTTGTGAACAAACAGAGAACTTTAAAGGGAATGGTTTTCATGAGATTCAGACCATGGCCATCTTCCTAACCTAAGATCTCTGGTTTTTGTGTCAATTATTTCTGGTATTGAAGTGTCCTTAGGCCCTGTGATTTGTTTAATTTTGTTTAAGCAGCTATCTGAAATCCAAAAGCTGTGCCAAAGATGGCAATGTGTGCTTAAATTCAATGTCCAAGTTATAAGTAAAGGAGCCTTTACTTGTGCATGTGAAAAGTAGATCTACTCAGATATTTTTAATGTCATTTTAGGGATTTCTGTAAAGATGCTGACATGTAGTAGTAAGTATAAACCAAGAATTTTTGTGTTCCATTGATACTCAAAATTGTATTTAATTGTTAATAAACTTATGAAAGTGGAGGAAAAAGAATTCATTTTTAGGCTGGCAACGAATCTATTTAGTAGTAACCTTAATTATATAGATGCTTTGCTAGTGGGTAATAATAATGTATAGCATCAAATAACCTCATTCAATCTGTTTTGTCTGTTGCACCTCTCTAACCCACTTTTTGAGAAAAAACATCATTATGTTAAAATTAAATGTTTTTAAAGAGGTCTTAATCCTCTGCTTTCCAAGTCAGGAGAGCAGGAGGTAATTTGTGGTATCCTTCAAACTTCCAGAAGATGCAAATTAAATTATCAGTATAGCAACACTTTATAACAAGTACTTGCTTCATATTAACTATAAATACTTGAAGAAGGGGGATAAACAGAAACACTTAACTGTATGACAGGAAAGTATATTTTTTTCATAAATGTTCAAGATAGGCCTGCATTTAATGATACAGAAATGCTCAATTGTACTGTTCTGGTGAAATGTCAAAATTATTGTGTTTAATGGTGCAGTTTGCTTCGTGTTTTAAAAAAAAATCTCCAAAATCTGATTTTTTTAAAATTTGATATGTCAGCAATAATTCTTGCCTCGATATTTTAATGAAGCCTACAAAGTAAATTTGAGGAAAAAAATGCCCAGTTAGTAACTGTGTGTTTTGTCCACAATGTTTTTTGGCCATGTGTGTATTTTATATCAGTGGGGTGAAACTCAGCTTTGTCAGTGCATCAGAACAAGATCTATGCAGCAATAGACTCTGAATAGAAATTTTGAGGTTATAAGTATTGCATGTAATTTGGAATGGCCTGCAAAATGTGGGTGCAATCCTCAGGACCATCTATAAATATGATCTTAAAGCTGAGAGAAAATGAAAAATGAGAATGTTGAAAGAATTGTTGGATGCAAGCTGCAGCTGCTTGTAAATTGACTTGGCTTCAGCACTCGTGCAGAACTTCCAGTTAAAAAACCCAATGTTAATTCAGTTGTAGATACAGTTCTAGAATCCAAAACATTGCTCTGAAGACATTTTTGTGTTGGTGCATTGTCCCTTTCTGCTGGCTCAGCAGCTCAGTATGATGTGAATTATTGAGTTTTACCACAGAACTGTAGAACAGCCCGGGTTGGAGGGGACCTCAGAGGATCCCTGTGGCCCACCCTTTTGCACAGCACCCTGAGGTTATCTGGCACCACAACATGTTGATGTCTGCTCTGCATTCTTTTTTTGGCTGGGTTTCATTTGCTTTAGAAAAAAGTTCTTTAAAAAAACCGACAGAAGTAATTACTTTGGAGTGAAACCGTTCAGCCAAACTATAGAACAAGGGTGGTTGTTGGGCCCTGGTAAGATAGGCCCATGTTCTTTTGTGCAGAACTTAGCAATTTTCTGATGGAGAGAAATCTAGGAAAAGCTACTGCTCAGAAGGGTGACAGCTTTCACCCTTATTTTTTGTGTTAAGACTGAGGAGGAACCTTGGAGCTACAAGGGCAACAAAGAAATTACCAGTCAATTGACTCATAAGAACTAGAGAGTAGAGACAGCTTGAAAAAAATAGGAGTGGCTTAATCTGGTGCTGAGGGCCATTTTATATGTTGTCGCAAACACTTATTCTGGCTGGGTATCTGGGAACTGTTTGACCCATTTCTGTCTGTGTTTTGTGCCTTTTCAATGTTTCTGTGTCTTTTTTGCACTAACATCCTGATCTTAAAGGCTGTTCTGTGTGGGTGGATTCCCACAAGAGCTATCATTTACTAGCATAGCACACCTGTGCAGATACATTCTACTGCTCAACTTACCAATATATTTCACTCCTGAAAATCATAGATTGAGTAGCTAATCCCTAAGAAGTTAAGTGTCTTCTTTCATTACCAATGCACTGAATCAAATCAGATTATACAATGAGTATACTGATATGCCTATAATGTGTTGTTCTGTTTACTCAGGTGATTTAATCTTAGTAAAATCTCAGGTTTAACTCTTACTTCCTGTTCACCTTACAGCAAAAAAATTGCCCAAGAACGAACCACAGAATGCAGGAGCCAGCTCTGCCAGAGGAAGAGGAGTAGACCTTACTGAACCCACACAACCACCCAAGAGTCAATGTTGTAGTAACTAAAAGATCAATTGCTTTAAACTGTTCTGAATATTCTTCTGCTTCCTAACTGTTAATAACCATGGAATTGGAGTGCTTAACCTGGTCCAGTACAGCTTCCAAACAGCGAAGAGACTTACGATAATAGTCAAGTTCATGATACAGTTTTCTTTTGACCTAAAATTTTAACATGCATGTATCCACCACTGGCTGTAATGTTTCAGCAATAGAGGAGAGATGGAAGTGGAATAAACTTGCTTCAGTTGAAAGGTTTTAAAAATCAGTTGTTATTATTAGGGGTGTAGAAGAACTACTTTCTGTGGACCTAATTGGCCAGTTCCTGTAGCCTCAATACTGATCACTGTTGTAATAAATAGAATTGGGTCTTTTCATAATTCTCAATTGTGCTTTAAAACCTCCTTAGAAACAGGGTCTAAAAATTACTTAAACTTATTTGCAGTATTGATGCAACCAGTTGTTTCTGCAGGTATCCACTGTTTAGTTATACATTCCATAGGTTAATAATTTTATTACAAATAATACTTGCATTAACAATTCTAAGAATCCTATGCTTGCCAGAAAGTGGAGTTTTAGTTGGTACACTGTATGTAAATTATATCAACCCAGTCAGTTATCTTAATGAATTAGTGATGAATCAAGTCTAACTTTATTTCTAATCTGTTCAGAGGGTACAGACCAGTAAATTCAACTCTACAACTTAGGATATGGGGTTTTTTGTCCTCTACAAACTGTAAGAGCTCTTCAAGTAAAACCACAACAAACTCGGTGTCTGTGACTTCTTTCTTGTTTCTGATCATTGCTGGCCATTACAGTTTGTTTTTCCCCTAAGGAAAAAAAATAGTGCACTAACGATTATGTACATCCAACTTGATTTTAAATTTGGATATTAATGTACTGTAAATAGGTACTCTGCATTGTAGTCTACATTTGTTTAATACTTTCTGTAATATTTAAGAGTTGCTTAAAGGTATACAGAATGTACAGTTACTTAAAGCTAACTTTTTTCCTCTCTAATCAAAGGGGGTTCTGAGTTCTTCCTTTATGGCTAGAACAGTAATAAATGATGCTCCTGTATCTGTAACATAAGTACTGCTGTCTGTCAGTAATGAACTTCGCAACTTTGTTTTCCAAAGTACATTTTATTTTGATCAGTCCAGTATATTGCACTAATTCTTTTAGTTATTTTCATTATATGAAATCTACAAAGTGTGTCAGAAGAGATGAATTAGTCTATTTAAATGTTGAACTGATAGAAACTTACTTGTGCAGATTTTAAATTTGCAGTAATCTGGGTTTAGCAAGGAAAACGACAGTTCACCAGTGTTTAGTTTTATATTGAGGTGCTCAGGTTTGAATAAAGTGGTTTAAAAAAAATTTTGATTACTGGTTCTTATTGAGAGTTTCAGAAGGTTTTATTGTGTTTGTACAGTTCCAGACAAGATGTCCAGTTCACTGTATGGGTCAGCATTTAAGATGGTTACAATAAATTCATGGCACAGCTAAATATAAGCTTGTCCTATATATACTGTGGCACTCCAGCTATCCTATGATAAATCTTTAAGTGTTGAGGTAATTCAGTATTTTATCACATCCATTTAGAAGTACGATCAGAATAGTAGTATTATCTCTTGAACCTGCAGCTAATGCAGTCTTTGCCAGTTGTTTGCAAGGTGACTTGTTGCATTGCAGTGTCTCTGAGCTGACTGTGTCTCTTCTGCAGCTTGTGGTTTGCAATTGATCAGATACATTTTTGTGTCTTTTTCAAACTGGTGGTGGTTTAGAACCCAATGGTGATATAGTCTTTAGCAGTTCTTGACCAACATCACCTGCAGTTTGTCACAAAATTAATTGGAGTCCATTTTTTCTGCCAGCTCTGTATTTGAGTCAGAATTAGATGGCATGGTTTTGCCTATTTTGGGGGCATTTTCATGGCTTTAGATCTTGATGCCAGCACATTCTCTTGCAGCTGTTACAGCTGTGACCTGCTGTACAGAAAGTGTTGGTTTCTTCTTGCTCTGAAGTCTCATTGTGGATGAAAGCTTAGATAAAATTTTCTGTCCTCAAACTGAGTTCTTCAGAGTCACCTTGTCTACTAGAATTGGAGTGGTGTGTCTCTATTCTTTGAACTTACTTCATTGTTACTGAAAAGAGACAGTTCTGGATTGGGTTGATTTCTGTGGTCATTGGTTTCCTTCTTAGGAATTCCATTTGTACTCTGCCTGTAATTCTTCCTAGAACATTTTCACTGATTTTGTTTCAGGTTGCCTGTTGAGTCACTCTGAAAAGTACCTTTATTGGAATAAAATAGCTATATTCTATCGTGCAGATGATTAATAGTGTTTGAGTCAGTTAAGTTGTCTCCAGTGAGGGATACTAAATATTGACACACGAAGTCCTCTTTTGCTGAACAG
Organism: Leptocoma aspasia; assembly: GCA_013399835.1. Classification (NCBI taxonomy): domain Eukaryota; kingdom Metazoa; phylum Chordata; class Aves; order Passeriformes; family Nectariniidae; genus Leptocoma; species Leptocoma aspasia. The sequence goes on from VXAX01003646.1 coordinate 1,124,674, forward strand.
CGTTCATGCATTCTCAAAAAATGAGTGAATGTTAAGAGCTGGTGCAAGTACTTCAGGTAATCCAAAACCCCTCAAAGCCCATTAGAAGCCAAAATAGGAAACTGGCAAGTAACATTGATAGGGACAGATGCAATATGAGGTACAGGTAGAACATGTTTTTTTTACTGGAGCTCTGTGTTGTCCAAGAGCCCTCATAGTTCTCAGGTATCCCTCTACTAATCTGGTTTATTAGTGCTGATGTTTCCACCGTTCTCTCACATTAAAAGGGCTGTCCTCTTGAGATACATGACTCCATTTTTATGTAAGACTGCACATACATAATCTCAAGTTGAAATAATATTTATAGCACACTGGGTTTTTTTAAAGATACTGTTGTTACAGTATCAGCCTTTTGTTAAGGACTGGAAAAAAAAACCTGAGATCATAGTTAATAATCTACTTCACAGGCAACAGTATGCCCGCCATTGAATCTGTTTCTGGTTCTACAGCAAAGTTTTCTGTGGTTTTTTCCCTACCATTCTTAGAAGATTGTTCTGGAATCTTAATCTCTTGACTGCAAATAAACTCTTATGAGGAGTCCTAGGTGACATTTCATTCAGCTTAAAGTGCAGTCTAATTTGCAAAATATGCACTCTTGTTTAAAAACCAGTCAAGGTGCAACTTCTCGTATTTTTCTTAAATCCTTTTTCTTTTCCTCCTATGAGAATGTGTGCTTTCAAGTGTCTGAATGAACTCAGCAAGAAGTTCCATCTCAGACTGTTTAGACTACGTAGACGTAGCAGCCTACGATTTCTAGTACTTGAAAATAATTTGTAGGATTTACTGTTTACCTACAGGATGCCATAAATCTCTTACTTGGTTAAGGCACCGAAGGGAGCAAGAATTCTTAGTCATTGTGGGAAGTTGAGGACTAATTTCTTCGCTATAGCAGGTAGAGGTATTTTCCCTGTCCCTCAACATCTCTGAAATCTGAGAATTAAAAGTGTTAAAAATTGCAACACTGCAGGGGACTGGTCATGTCAGATTCGAATGCAGAGCATAAAGGAAAGAGCTCTGGACCAAAGTGCTGTATTGTTTGAGATCCTCTGTGGCTGCCCTGGGGGACCATTTCTTGTGTTCAGAGAGATGTTTGGTCTGCTCCGATGTGTTGGCGTAAGGGCAAAAGTGATGCCAGGCAGAAGGAACTTGATGGGATGTGGTGGCTTTCTAGACATGAAGCTGGCTGCAGTGTGTTCATTTATACTTTTAATATTGTCTGGCTAGACTGGGGCACAGATCTCTGAAAAGGGTGTATGAGTAGGCATTGCTTACAAGGTAATTGTGTTTCTTGGGCAGTATTGGCATCATTGAGTGTAGGAGACAGCTTAGCTAAGTGTAGTCTGTGAAGGCGTATTTCTTCTGCCTTGAATCAGAAAGTGGTTTAAAATACCAAACTGAAGGATGCACCTTTCTAATTAATTATAAAATTTAGATGCCTTAAGTTGTGTTCTGTATCTTTCCTTGTGCTTGCTTCCCCCTCCTTCCTCTGATTTCCATGGAGAGCTAGAAGAATGTGTAAAATATCCTTTGAACCCTTGGAGCAAGACCACCAACTATAAGCCTAACAAAGCACATAATGTAACCCATGGGGAACAATTTGACTGCAAGGAAGAGTAAAATCTAGTCCCTTCTGGATGCAAGTCTCTCTTGTCTGCAAACCAGAGACAGGGCAAAAAAATCAACAAAACTTAGCTGATCTATCAGTATGGGACTAAATGAAGAAGATGGCCCACGTCACCATCTACTGCTCCTTGTATCTGATCGTCCTCTTTAGCTGCTTATCTGGAGCTGAAGAAACATGTCTGTACTTCTGTAATAATGTGCTCCTTAGGGAAAAATTAAGGTTCATGTTGCGTGAATTTTTTCCTTTGATGTGGTACATTTGGTGGAAAGTTAATTGTATTAAATTAAATAAATGTGTATTTAGCAGTGGTTCAGAAATGTGGATTTTAATCATAAAAGGTTTAAAGTACCTCTGATGAACTTCCAATCTTAACTTGTTAGCAGAGCTTGAATTTATGGTATCCTTAATTGTTGCCAGCATGAAACCCTCTCTGTAAGGAATGGATGGAGGCAGGTAACAAGACCCAGAAGCAATTTGGTAGAGAATTCACCCAGCCTCAGTTCTTGCTTTCATTAATCTCTTTGGAATAAAATGTGTTTCTGTCCCAATGAGGTGGAAACAAATGCCTGTGAAAACACTGCAGCCTTTTTGTGAGTTAATGCTTTATTCCAGTAAAGGTGTGACTGCATTTCCTGAAAGAATAGCTGGGCTAGTGCTAAGCTACCTGTTTTGATACTTGTACCAGTAAAGGTCACATAGCTGCAGAAAGCTTATTTGAGGTAAAGTACAGCTGTAGCAGCAAGCATTGAAGAATGGAGGTGATGGGATATACCACAGTTACCTAGTTCAGTGTCAGTGCATGATTAAGTTGGTTTACAGTGTTTCTCGGGCTGTCACATGAGTGCAAATTGTTGTTAAGGAAAAGTATTTTTTTAATATCTGGAATTGTTTTTTTCAAACGTGGAACATTGAGTGGTTTGTTGTTTTTCGGGTTTGTTTTTTTTTTGTTTGGTTTGGTTTGGTTTGGTTTGGGTTGGTTTTTTTGTCCTGACAACAATGAAGTCTGTCAAATGGTTCTCCCTTTTTCTACTGATCTTTGACCGCTTTCATTAATTTTGGTCAAATTTCATATGGAGAGATATGAAGAAGTCTTACAAGTTGTGTGAATGCACACATCACAGGAAGAAAGAGTGCCTCTGATGTCAGCTGCAGTGTCAGCCCAGCCCTTACTAATGCCAGGGAGAGTGATAGAGAAGCGGTGTAGTGCTGGGCATGTGCTTCAAGCAGAGGCTGGAAGAGGATGTAACTAGACACAAATCCATTTGGAACTCTTCACCCAGTAGCTTTTTTTATATAACTCTGCTTGTGCACTCCTTTGTGGGAAAGCAAGTATCTCTCTTGTTATCTCACAGCTGTTTTATGTACACAAAAGGGCTTAACTGGTAACAAAAATCACCAGGTGGGAAGATACAATTACTGGAGTTGCTAGTCTGCAAGAGCTTTTTTCTAGTGTCCCTTGTAGCAGGGGTGGGTGAAGAAGCATTAGGAATGTATCATTGTTTCTGATTGTAATAAATAACTGATTCTGTACTAAAAAGCAAGGTTCTATTTCATAAGGAAACAGGTCTGAATAGTTCTTTCATAAGAGTAAAATACAACAGATTCCTATTTCAGAAAGTAATAATTCAGATTATTCCCTCAAATCATGTTTTCAATTTGCTAGTAGCAAAATGTGGTGGCACTTAGTCCAATGAAACAAATTAATTAAAATAATACCTTAAGCATGTTTTATTGACACAAGGACTTTATCAGATCAAAAATCAGAAGCCTGTCCTAAAGTGTTGACACTTTAAATCTCTTGATTTTAAAAAAAATACTATTCTTACAGTGGTCACATGTGTATTATGGAATGCTTCCTAATTCAATTAGTAAATTGAATTAAATGCTTTAATTCAAATATTGTGCTCAGGCTACTTATCTAATAAGCTGAATACTATTGTCTGATAGCAGTATCAGTTGTGAGGGAATTTTTCAAGTCTCCTTCATATTGTCAAGCTAAAGGAATTGCTGCTTTTTATCTCTAGATACCAACTGCTAGCAAATCTCTAGATTAATTTATGCTTGCCTTTTTTTTGGTTTTGTTTTTTGTTTTCTCAGTTGGGTGAAGGAAAGAAAAAATCCTGATGTGGAATACACCTACCTATAATAGCAACGTGCAGTAGCCCAGCAACACCTTTGGCTGTCCTGGCTAATGGTCTCTGTGTGTTGTTTTCAAGATGTTTTCTTTCTTCTTCCCCAGTGCCATCCATTTCTTTGCTAGTAATTCTTTTTACCACTTAACAGCCATTCCAGTGAACTTTGGAAACTTCAATCCTTCCCAGCTGAAAAATCTGCATTCTCCAAAAGGACTTGCCATACACTTTCATAATAGACTGGTCTTGTTGGTCTCCTCATTGCCTGGTTCTTCTCTTTTTCCCTGTAATCTGCCTTGATTACTGTGGCAAAAAAAAATCTAGACTTTGCTCTTTGTTGTTTTTATTTTTGTAGGAGGAGTCTGTGTGAGAAAGCTGTTCAAGAAATGAAAGTGTAAGCTTTGCTACAATTGTTTCTGTAGCTGTCACACCGTGACAGCCGTCAAGAATCTCCAGAAAGCATGTATCTGACCTGCTTTCATGGTTGTCCAGCACAATAAACATGTCTTCCATGTCTCTCTGCCACGTGGAATTTTTATCTTAGCAAATCAGTAATGCTTTTATTAAAGAATTATTTACTTTCTTAGAAGTACCAGGATTGTTAATATTGGCAAGATCACAATATGGTATGGGACTGGGATTATCCACAAGGAATTCAAGTGAATAATTAATGTTCTGCCTATGTATCTCAGAATTTAGCAGTGTAGAATTTAGGTACTGCAAGGACCTGATTCTAGTCAGCACCAGCTTCTCTGCCCATCCTCCAGCCAGAGCTCATATCTTCCCCCTGTATCCATGTACCTCAAATTTTTCCACTCCAGCTCCTTGATCCAGTCTCCCCCATCAGCTCAGTCTCTCTCACCTCACTCTGCATTCCCCGTGCTGTTCCCAGGTCTGGCACCTGGTGCTGCAAATCCAAGAGTCAGAGCTGTAGAACTTCCAAGCAAGGTGCTTCCTGACAGAGCCCTGGTGACACAGAGGGACCTGTCTGAATTCAGTTCCTGCATACTGGCATGTCTATCTGGCATGGGCAGACTGATGCTGCTTTCTAAATACTGTAACTTGCTCTGATTCGGGCAAATTGGCAAGAGTGGCAAAAGATGCTCTGCTGCTGCCATTTCAGCCAATTTGACAAGTGGTGGTTTAAAACCTGACTGTCTTGGAGCTTCAAGAGACTTTTGGCTTAATATATTCAAAACAACGTATTTTCCAAATCCTATTCTCAGAAACAGCTAAGCCATTTTACCTAGAATTTTTTTTCCAAGTGCTTCTGCTTCAGGCTTGGAAAATTTCTGTATGAACTGCTTCTTGCATAACATCCTCTCCCCCTAAACCAGCACGTGATGTACATGCACAGACACCATAACACAAAATCCTGACACCATGTGAGCAGCTAAGCTTGCCAGCCTGTGCTTCATGTATCTACTAAGTATGAAAACATAGTGTTTATATGCAAGTTGATTATGTTTTTTGGTATCTAGCATTTATGTCTATACGGATGAGAAAAATCAGACAAAAATGCACATGCTATTGTATTCTCTGTTATGATATTTCTGTTTCAGTTAATGTTTGTTAACTGGTAAATAACCAGGGCAAAGGGAGGTAGTTTAGCAGCAGTAATACCTCACAGCCACATTACATGGGCAGCCTTTGGGAATTTCATCCTACCTTAACCTCATTCCTTTACTGGGGCTCTCTCTTTGCATTCCATACAGCCACACCTGAATTTTTTGCATCTGTTTTCTCTTCCAGGATTTCAGCTAGGAAGTACTTTTTTTTTTTTGTCTCGCTACTTTTCTCCATCACCTGCGTATTACAAGGATTTCTGCAGTTTGTGTTTCAATGTGTGCCTCTTTTCTGTCATGGCAGCTGTTAGATAAAATTTCATTAAAGTCAAAGTCTTAACCCCCTCCAGCTCAAATTAATCCTAATACATCTTAATTAATCAAGTGCCTCTGATCAGCTGAGGTAGATCAATTACAACATGTCTTCTGTAAAGGGTGATGGTATTAAGCAGAGCCAGTTAAAAACCCCTTATGACAGTTTAGTATAGCTTATCCTTGCAGAGGTGGCTTGCAGCTGGCTACAACTCTCAATCTGCTGTAGGACCAGTTTATAGGAAAGTCTGTCTCTCTACAGGAGGTGAACATCAGACTCCTCTGAAAATGCTGCACCACTTCAGCAGGGCAAGGTAAGGAGGTACATGGATAAAATTGCTTGTGCAAATCCCTTTTCCTTTTTTCTGCATAGTTTGAATTTGAGACAGAGATGGCACAGGACTTTTCACTGCTGTCATTACAATGATGCATTCAGGCCTGAGAAAAATTAGGACTAATGCATACAGAACACCTGGTTCTGTATGCATTTTCTGTAAGCTATTTTTTGTTAGTCTTTTAAATATGAACCCATTTTTATATTTAGTGTATATAAAAGCCCCTTGGATTAGAGACAGGAAATTGAAAGCTTTCAGCAAAATATGAGTTTGATCTCAGCAAACTGAATTCTTAACACTCACATACATTTTACATGGGTTTGTATCTCCATAAGTGACTGTAAGTGCTAACAAATCACATTTTCAAAGCAGCAAAACAGTCCCAGTTAATTACAATGGGTAAATAACCAGGATAATATACATAATAATTCATGTAGCAATATAGGCTACAACTCTTAAGCTGCAATAACTTTGCTTATAATTATTAAAAGGGCAGTTCTGATGTTAAATTTTTATAGTATGCATAAATTGCTTCTGTTAACAGCTAAAAACCTTGTAAAAATAAAAATTAAAAAAAAGAGAAACATTTGCTTTGTTGATCTCTTAAGTGAAAATATTAGTCTGTGTTTCCTTCTCTCCTTGCATTTCTCTCATCAGGAACAAATACAGACTGGGAGGTTTTTTGCTGTCAGGTTAAAGGATAACAGTGAGATACTGACAGCACAATACACCAAGCTAAAGCACTCCCAGCCTCACAGTGAAAGATAAAATTCAGCTTTCTAGCTCACTGCCTTTCCCTGTGCCTATTTAGGGAGCCAAAACCCAACACAGTTTAATGTTCTGAGATGAAAATAGAAGCAGATAAAAAGAAATTAGATATAGAAGGATGGGGAGTGAACCACAGTTTGAGATTGTATGTGTTTTCAAGGGCAAAAAAATCATATTTACTGTGTGTGTCATAACAAACATCCTCCTGGTCAGTGCTTAGTCTGCCATACACTGGCCTGTCTAAAAGGGACAGTATGAGGCAGAGCATGAGGCTCATATGGCAGATGATGCCATTGTCTCAGTAAATCTCATATATCTGGAAAACCTTTCTAGCTATGACACTTGGAGCTGTTGCTGTCAATAAGGTAAGGCAAGATGATTTTCTGTTTCTGCAGTTTGCCACTACAATCATCATTTTTTAATTACCAAAGATGAAAGATTTTCCTGAGCTGGGAGGATCGAGGATCTGGTTTGTATACAACCAGAGAAGTCCCATGCACTTATCTCCCTTTGACACATGTTGTTCCTATCCCCACCTAGAAAGTGCTTCTTCCTCACTTCCCTTTGACACAGTCACAACTTAGCTTGCACAATCTCCAGGCCTGAACTCCTTCCTCTGTGAGATTTGGGGGTTTTATCATTTGCTACATACTTGTGGTCTTAGAAAATGATGACTGTTCTTGATGCTGAAACCAGCGTTGGAAAGATGCCTGCCTGCCTGTGGGTGACAGGAAGAGGCAGAGAAGGGCTGTGTGAAGTAAAATGGAGGTCACGGTCTTCCCAAGTTTCTCATCAAAATATTATCAATTAATACATATAAACAGGCCTCACTGCTGCAAATTCTTGCTGAATGAGCACCAACTTCCTTGCCTGTCTTTTCCTGCTTCCCTGATTTACTTATTGCCCATGCCTCAGTCAGCGCTTCCCTCTCAGTCTGTTTCCCATGTGCCTGTGACACCAGGACATGGCTTCATTGCCTCCACAGTTCAGCACCGTTCCTGTCCTGGCTGACCTCCCTCCTCCCTGTCTGTCACACAGTTTGGCAGCAGCACCTCCCCTGGAAAACTGTGAATGCGTCACACCCGCATACAGCAACCGTGACAGAGACCCTCAGCATGGCCAGGACTGCCTGTCCCTGAGCTGCAGCGTGCCTGATGCCACCAGCGTCTGCCAAGGAGCCACCCTGGGTGGCCAGCGAGGCATCAGCATTGGTCTGGTGCAGTGTGACTGTGCTGTGCAGCTCATGTCCTGCAGCCAGCCTCTGCTGGGTGGGTGCTGCCTTAGCAGGTCCCAGCTTCACGTGGTCATCTTTGGCCAAAGAAGCAAAGAGCAAATATCTTACGTGAAAACGCTTACAAAGCCTTCCTTAAACTCATATAAGACCTCTGAAAAGGTCTTCACCTGAAAAAACAACTCATTTGCTAGCCCAGGAGCAATGCCCTATGCCTTCCATGATTTTTTAATCAGAGCTGGCCCTCTCATTCTCCTAAACCATCCACAGAAAGAGCAGTGCAGAAAGAGCAAGACATCTCCCAAGTGAGTCAACTTAGGTGTGCATATACAGCCTACTTACTGCATCCCCAGAAGCAATGATGCAGCTTCAAGAAAGTCTAGTTATGAAAGGTGTGGGAAGAGATAAAGACAAACTTGGTGAGTCACAGGGGAATGCCAGGGGCAGAGCCTGCATTCAGGACTCAGAATCCTGTACTCCCACCTGTAAACCTGATAATAGGTAAGAAAGAAGGAAGTGATTAATAATTAAAATAATTATGGAATAAATTAAGATAATTAGACTCCTTATTTATCTTCTAAATTGTTGTCCAAAACTGGAATCCCGGGATTCCAGGCCCTCTGGTTTTGTGCCACCCTATAAAATAGGAGTCCCTGTCATTAGGTCATCTTGGGCCAGAGTTATAATTTGTGACACTGTCCACTTGTGCAGAGGTGCAGCTCCTCAGCTGGGAGGAAGCATCAAACTGGGGAATGGGAGTAGTGAAACGATGATGAAACCAGCTCTTTCTGCACTCTAGATATTCTGCAGCTCTTCCTCATAGATGGGTCAGTCTCAGTGAGGCAGAAGTAGCAGTTTGCTATCCCCCAAGGGCCTGTGTGGGGCAGAGAGGCTGTGAAACATCGAGTGCAGAAGGTAGAAGATGGGTGGTGGTAAGGTAACTGTGCCTTCTGCACTCCCGGTGACATCCTGCCTCCCTCATCCCACAAATCCCCATCTGGGGTTGGTGCTGTACTCCTGGGGTTCCTCTGCTTTTTTCAGCTGTCCACAGCACTATTACAGTTGGTCCAAATGGAAGTTTTTAGCCTGTTTATTTTCTGCTGCTTGGCCAAGTGGTTAGCAGCGGTGCCTGTGGTTCTGTCCTTAGTTCCTGGAAAATCTAGGATTTCCAGGTGGTCCCCCACACAGATATGTGGAAGGCCCACGACTGGGTTTGCACAATCAGATGTGCTTATGCCACTGTAACTTCATCTTACAGAAATAATAGAGATTTTCTATGCAGAGTTTTATTATCTAAGTCAGTGTTGTCCAGGCTGGCACCTGCACCTTGTGTGCAGGTAGGAGAAGGGAGACCCTTTCTCTCCCATCCCTGCCAGCAGTGCCTGTGCCAATGTCCCAGGGGTATTTCAGGCTTCCAGCACCAAATGACCTGCCCTACATGGCACAAGCAGTCAAAATGCACCAAGTGGAGTCCCAGAGGTTTGCAGGGATCTCTACCATGAATTAAGGAATAGAAAGAACAGAAAAATACATTAGAGAAAGAAATAAACAAAAGAATTGTGGGGAGTCAAAGAGAAGGTAAGGGAAAAATAGATAGTACATCCCATGTTTGCAAGAAGAAACCCAGAGCTCTCACTACCACAATGTAACACAGTATAAGCCTATGCAGTGACTGCTGATGGCTAAATAACTTCAACAAACATCTTCAGGACACACACAGCTCAAATTGTGCAAAGGCAGGAGTGACTCTAGCCTTTAGTTTTCTCACTTGATTTGGGTTAAATCAAAAGTCTGACTCCAGTCAAGAAGAGCATCCTCTGGGTAAGAAGCATATAAAATCTGTAAATTGTCCACCACTAACAAGAAATTTGTGTGACTGGAGCAGCCGTGGGTGTTGCAATGACATTTTCTCCATTAATGTTTCTGCATTTTTTCCTTTAGAATCAGGGTAATTAGCGTGTGAGGTTTCCTACCGGAGCAAAAACCTGATGGAAAGGTCTGTGTTGTTAGAGTCACATGTAAGCACCATGGGAAGCTGATGAGATGCTAGAGACGGCCTAATGAGCAAAACTTTTGTATTGTTAATACTTCCAGTGATTCATAAATTATTGATAGCACTCCTGAATGCGTGGTGGCCAGAAGGGAGGCCACTTCACCCACAAGGAATGCACTAATGAAAGGACGCAATAGGATTTTATACTCAGAGAAGTTCCCTGGAAGAGCAGGAGCTACGCTTTTCCTATTCAAATAGAATGGCAAGAATAAAAACAGGTGGGAGCACTGGAAGAAAATCTCACTTGAACAAAAGGAGGGAGACAAGGCTGGTTGGATCTGACTGGGCTGTGAGACAGGGGTGAGAGTTAGAGGTAGACTCCCAGAGCTCAGCTGCAGGCTGGGTGGTCCGGGTCAGAGCAGTAGCATTCAGCATTAGGCTGCTATTAACTGAGTCATTCTTTAATTTATGGGAACAAGATAGGCCCCAAAAGCCCTAAATGACAACTCAGTAATAACCAGGAGTCTGGCACACCCTAAACTGTATTTTGATTTCCTCTTTTGTGACTCAAGAATGCAGCTGCCTCCTTTGCTGGAATAGTAGTAACACACATGCTCTTGCATTTAAGCCAGACAGGTGTTCACAGAGAATTCATGCAGGAGCAACAAATGTGAAATGCATGTCTGACCTGCTGGGAGCATGGGCTCTGAGCAGGCATCTCCTCGGGGCTATCAGCAGCCTGAGACCTGAAACCCACATGAGCTGGCACTTGTAGTCTCACCTAGCTCCTGGCTTCCCTAATTTGATGCAGATGAGTAGCCTTCCTGAAGTCACCTGGCTACTCACCTGAGCTTGTGAGCTGAGCAGCACAGGCAGGATCATCTGCTCCCACCTGTGCTTCCTCACCTTGGGTTTCAGAGTCAGTTTGACTTAAGCAAACCCACTGACGTGCCCCAAAGGACAGAAACTGAAAAATGTGGTGAGGGTTTTTCAGACAATACTGTGAGTTTGAATCTAATTTAATATATTCATGTTTAATGATGAAAACCAAGCAACAGAGGGGTTACGTGGTGCTCAGATTTATGCATGCATTATAATTAGAAAATTAGTATGTACTGTACTTGTGAATTCAGCCAACAGAAGAAAACAGCTTGGATATATGCAACAATGACATGTATCCACTTGTATGTCAAAGCATAGGGGGTTTGGGTTTTGTTTGTCTTTTCACTCCTTAGTCTTGCTAAAATTCTGAATGTAATATTTTACTTTTCACTAAAGCAGCTGAAGACAAAGTAAAGCTTTTTCCTTTTTGTTTTTAAGAACATATTTGCACAAAGTTAGAATTTGAGCAATGATCGGGTGTAATGTTAAAAAAAAAAGAGACCTATTCACAGTTAGAGTGGTTTCTTTCTAAGCTGCTTCCAGCAGGCAGCAGTTCTGCAAGTGTAGTGAAATTAGTGTTTATAAATGTTACTATAGTAACTGTATCTGTAGCCACAAGCTGGTAGACTTACATTTCTGGTTATCTGGCGAGCATCAAGGTATAATGGAAAAAAAAGAGACACGGTACTGTAAGGCAGCCATGCTCTTGAGGATTCAAGAATGAACTGCAGTAAAATTATTTGCTTCCTGACAACTTTTGTCTTTGATTTTACTTTAATGGAAGTAATAAGTTTTCAGGCTTTTAATGTTCCTAAAGAATAAGGTTGTTCACCTAGGCTGTGATCCTGTGAGCATTCACCTGTGCAGCTTCAGACATAAATTCCCACCGAGTGGCCTCACACTCCACATCGGTGGAGTTATTCACCTGTGTAAAAGCAGTAAATGTATTTTCAGTATCAAAAGTGTAATTCATTACATGCAAGTGTGCAAACTTGATGCTGGGTTAAATATTATCTACCTGGTTAAAGGAGAACATGGTGATCTGGGAAAAATAAAATAAGGAAAAACATACAGGGGGATGTAAAGGTACATCAACTCCCAGGAAAACTAGGAGTCTATGTTTCAGGCAGGGATATTAAGTGGTCCATTGTAGCCAGCGTGTTGTTCCAGATGTGCTCTTTGCTTGTAAAATTTGCTGCCGAGGAGGAGTCGCGGGAAAGCTGAAAGCGAAACTAAGCAAGAACAGTTTCATTTTCAAGTCCGAAAGCAGAAACCGAACCGGCATAAAGAAAATGCAAGCAAAGAGCTTCTTAGGGGCTGCTAACGTACAGCGGCTATTTGCTATTTTAAAACGTGATTCGGACACTTACAACAAAAATTTAAAAATAAAAGACGAAGATAATTCTCTCCTAAATTCCAGAGAAACTGGATTTTTGTATCACGATTAATTTCCTGTTAATATTGAGGCTGCTACCGCCAAGGGCAGCGGCTCCTCCACCTTAACCAGTCCGTCTTAAAGCGCCGCGGATGGCAGCAGCCATCTTACGGGTCGCTGTCACAGCTGCAGGGAAGCCCGAAGCCAGCCCCGGCCTCGCCGCGCACTCCCCGGGGTACCCCGGCTCCGGCGTGCCCGCGGCGGAGGCCGGGGAGCAGGCTGACCCCCACCCCCATCAACACCCTGTCGATTTTAAAACCGCAGCAAAATAAAAATAGAAATAAGTAAATAGAGAAAAACAACGGATCCCCTTGTTTCATGAAATACCTCATTTTATTCCATTCTGTTTTCCTGTCATTTCACGAATATGCCAAGTCGCCGTATAACACCATGCTGAAAAATATCCCCAGGAGCTGCGAAGGGAAGAAGGACACCGCAGGCTTTTGTCACCCACCCTTTCCCCCAAATATTACTTCGCACAAACCGAGAGTTATTTTTGCTTTCCCCATGCGAGGTGCCAAGGCCCCGTGCCTGCAAGAGCTCTCTCTGTGCTGGGATTTCCCTCGAAACTCATACTGCTACTTTGATAGTTTAGCTTTACACATCAAAGAACCGTAAATCCCACGCAAACGCCCAGCCTCAATCCCAACCCTTTAAACGTGGTGCCGTAGTACGGAATTGCCATTTGTGGTTTCTCACGGCTCAACCACTGTTTTACATACGTGCAGCGGGGCAGAACCGCCCCACACTCGGTGCACTTGCTGCTGTGCATGGAGTGCGCTGTCTGGGGCTGGACCATTTGCTTAATTTAACTTTCAATTAAAGGGTAATCTCTTTAAGGTATAAACTAACTTGCTCTCAACACTTGTTTCTGGACACAACAAAAAACCAAGCCCCAAAACAATGACACGCGGATCTGAGCAGAGAGTTTTCGAATTAATCGGTATTTCAAACTGACCCGTACTTTTACACTCAATCAGACATCATCTGGGGAAAAAGACTGAACCCTTCAAAGGTGGCCGCAGAGGACACAGTGTGAGAAGGCAATGGTTAAGCCAAACAAAGTAGCGGCACTCCGAGGGGCCACAGCGGCTGCGGCAGCACCGCGGGCTCACCGCGCTTCGAGACC
>VXAX01003646.1:1138414-1229714 GCA_013399835.1 Leptocoma aspasia
TGTCCGCGGAAGTCGTGGCTACGGCGGTGCCGGTGGATCGTGCTCCCCCCGGAGCTTTCCGGCCTGTGGCCGCAAAAATTAAACCCGCGCGCACCGAATACGGGACTCCCGCTGCCCGCCGCTCCCGCTGCCCGCCGCTCCGTCAGTCCCTCCGCGGGAGGCGGTGGCGGGCGGGGCGGCTCCCGGTGCCGGCGGTGAGCGCTGGGTTAGCAGCGCTGCTGCAGCTCTCCCCGCGTAAACATCCCGGGCGGGGAGCGGGACACCCCTCTGCTCTGTCCGGAGGTCGCGGCCCCGGCCCCGGGCGGGGGCTGCTCCAGCCCGGCCCTGGCGGCGGTCTCCAGCGCGGAGCTGGTGACACCGCTGAAGCCGCTACCCCGAGCTGGGGCTGCCACCGTTCCAGCGGCTCTGGCAAAGGAGCGAAGGGGTGCGGCCTCCGCGCTTGGGAAAGTTGTGTCCCTGGCGGTCACGGGCCCGGTGTCCGGTGTGTCGTGCCCAAGCGGACGGCGGGGTCCCCTGTCCACCTGTACCCTGCCCAAGCGGGGCTCTCTGCTCCGTGTCTGCCCGGCACTCGCATTCAGGAATGCCGCTCCTGGTATCCCATCACAAGCACTTTCTGTCCACCTGCGATTTTCTTCACGGTGGGAGAAGCAGGACTCGCCTGTTTATTATAGAGGGAGGGAGCTCGGTCAGAGCTGTCGCTCCCGCCTTCAGAGCTCTGACCGCGGGCATTGTCGCCTGTGCTCAGAGCACGGGCCGCTGGCTGCGCTGCTGCTGTCAAGGCAATTTCTGGATGCACAGCGGGGCTGACATGTTTAGATTGGCAGTGCTGATGTCAGATCCTCTAGTAACGCTTTCAGCTTTGAGAGTAGCTGTTTGTGAAAAGAGTGCATCTTATTTTCTCCGTTCTCCTACTTCGGCAGATGTTTAAGTGAAAGGCCAAGCTAACAAACGAGACAAAGCATCATTGCACCATGGCTCTGTAGTCCTGGCTGGTGGTGCGAGGAGATTTAGCTGTATGCTGAAGGCATGGCGCAATGCTGCCATGGGAGGGCAAATTACGGAAGCCCCACATTGCAATGTCTTAGCTCTTTCAACATGTGCAGGCACCTACACTTCAGCTTTGGTGCGTGCATGGGACAGTCCGAGATTGCACCGGTGCCAGTAAGGTTAAAGAGCAGCTGCTGAACTTTGCAGCACTAACCGTGGGCAGAGTGATATGGCTTGAAGCTTTCCCAGTGATAAGTCCCCTTTGCACCCCCATATTTTAAAGTTACCAAGTCTTGCTAATAAATGAAGCTGGTTGTGAAGTGGGTAAATTTTTCATGGGCTGTTAGAGAAGTGTGTGTGTTTGAATTGGTTTTTTCTTCCCTGGTTGGTGCTTTTTTTTCTCCTCTGATGCACCTCCAGATGATGTTTTTGAGGGCAAAAGCCTTCTCCTGTAGTGCTCTGCCCCACAGAGGTTGCTGTGCTATAGAGTTGTGAAACCCTTTGCGTTTTTGGGGGCTCCTCTGAAACCCTTTGCTTTTTTGGGGGCTCACCAGCCTCTCTCTTGCAGGTGCTTTGTGGGAGGGGGATGAGTGTCATTTGGGAGGGGAGGAGGGCACATTGTGGCCTGCTGTGAGCTCCTCTTTCCCTCTTGCAGGACTCTGGTGATGGGGTACAGAGCAGGAACAGCTCCTATTGTCAGGGCTCTGCTGGGTGTCCTTGCTGGCCCTCATCTGTGACAAGTCTTGGATGCATGTCCCATTGGTACTGCAGTGATGAATGCAGCAGGACCCATGGCCGAGGGGTCTTCCTCCTGCCAGGATGTAGGCACAGTTCCAGCACTAAACACTGCACTGTGTTCAGGTTAAAATTGCTGTTGGACTTCTCCACAGTAGTTCAGCGGCAGGCAGCTTGCTTTCAGATCTTGTAACAGAAGCAAGTAAGAGACTGGAAGCTCCTTGCAAGCTTCTCCTGTGGGATAAGGTGGGAAGGATGGTGCAGGTTGGAAGAATGTTTTTTTTTCTTCTTTCCTAAACACCTGGCAGGTGCTCCAGAAGGACACTTCTTGGCTTGTAACATTAGTGGTTTGCTGGAAACTGTAGCCTGGAGAAGCTGGTTTGCCAACTGTAGCAGTGCAGTATGTAACTTTGAACTTTTTCTTACTTTGGGTTGCAACTTCTCTTCCACTGATTTTGCGTTTGTGTATGTGAGTGCAAAACAGTGAGAGAAGGCAAACACTCATACCCTCTCCGAAGGGGACATCTGTTTTCATTCGAGTAGTGACTATACATGGATCTTATGTAAATCTACATAGAGCTGTACAAGTTGGAGTGCTAAAATATGTAACAGCATCCTTAACGTCAATCACCTTCTCCCACGTAAGTTTCATTGCAAAATTCTGCATGCAGAATTTGTTAGGAGCTTAACCTCAGAGATGTTTGGCGTAAGAGCCAGGGTGCACCTGTCTGCTAGGGGTGAAGTCACAACACAGGAAGGTGAAGAGGTCAGTGACCATGCAGAGGGTGAGTCTCACTGGTGACTCACCAGTCAGAAATGTCACCAAGCAGAGGAGAGGAAAAGGCACTACTCTGGGACAGGGTGCTTGGTCCCCAAGAAGGACCTCCTGGTCCTTCTTTACAACCCATCCCTTTTCATCATGGGAAACATGGACCAAGACTGCTGGTGAATACATATTTGGCGTGCACATATCCTGAGCAGAATGAGCCTGAAGTGTAGGGAGCTGAGACCAGACAAATGTGGGGTTTGGGTTTGTTCCTGATAAAAGAACTGGACAGGAGAGTTGTAGCTGTTGAGCTGCTCAATTTGACTTGTTCCTCTGTGAGAAAAGTCTGGGTGGAAGGCGTAGAACAGGCTCTTCTGAGTAAAAAAACCTTCTTAAAAGCCCAAGTCTGAAGGAGGAGGGTGGCATTCTGAACAAGATATATAGGAGGAGTTGGTACAGTTTTCATGACTTTTGGAGACACACAGTAGTGCTGTGTGCTGTGAGGGGTTGTGTATTTGGCACTTACTGTGTCTGTGTGGGTATGAATGGCTGCATACATCCATTTGGTTTTGTCCACTGTGAAATTGAGCATTAGGCATGCGAGCTTGCAGTACTTTACATAAAAGCAGCACTGTGTGACTTACATACATAAATATATTTAATGAAGATGTAGGAGGAAGTCTTCTCTGCATTTTTTTCCCCCTATTGGTTTACAGTATGTGAAAATACAACTCTCTCTCCAGTCTCACTGGGAGCTTTTTTTGTAAACAAGGTGAAATATGTACTATTTTAGTACACTAAGTTTTCTGTAAACTTGTTTATTTTCCATTATACATATCTTAGAGTAATGCCTGGGTGTTTACAGATATAATTAGAACCCAGTAGCCTAAAGCACTTGCACAAGGAATAATACCTACTTGAAGAAAAGCTTTTTGCTTTAGATAAGCAAAGTAGACAGAGTGAGAAGGGTTAGGATGAGATGACTTGGCCAAGGCCCTGCAGCAGGCAAGCAACGGGCAGGTGTGGAAGTAAAATTCCAGCCCCAGGCTCCAGACCAGCTGCTGATCTTTTCTTGAAGCACTTCTTCCCAGTTCTCATTCTAGAGTGACCTCTAGTTTTCCCACACATAAAAAAAAAAAAGAGTTCATAAGGTAAACTTGTACCACCTTTTCCATAATAAAATGTTTTCTTTCCTGATTTTTATAAGGTAGATTGGGGCCAATTTGGCCATGTTACTCCTGGGCTCTGTATAGCAGGAGTACAGCTCCTTGCTGCTCAACTTGAAATGTAATGTTTTCTGCAGCAGTGTATAGGAGACACAGAAGACATCTAAAGCTTTCTTACCGCTTTCATTGTGGGGTGAATCTGTTTTATAATGTCATACAGGCCCAATTAAAGCATCTTCCTTTAAATAGGAAGTCTATCCCCCCCCATTAACTTTACAAGGTAGGAACTGGTAGGAGCTTATTATTAATTAAAGCTTTATATGGTAGCCTACTCTTCTGTAAGTGAAACTGGAAAGTACAGGGAATAAAATAATTGGATCAATCAATAAATGAAGAACATGCCCCTTGAGCTGCCCATTAAACAGCTTATTTTGTATTGTTAAAGTTAAATCAGTCAGGTGATTTCTTTAGACATATGAGTGGCTCTTTGAGTAGTGTCCAGCTGTCTGGTTCTTAGGTATCGGACATACGAGCAGGAAAAATATATCATTTAAATTCATCAATGTATTTATTATCATTTATGTGATACTCTTTGATAAAGTCATCATTTTGAGCTTGCTGTGGGCAGGAAAAAGCTTATAGGATATTTCACACAGCTTTTGTGTTGGGAGGAAAAAGATGTTTTCTAGAGTAATTATACTTGCTGGAAATAGAGGAGATCTGTAATGTTCTGTGTATAATCTGTTGAGCCTGCTTTGCATCTCAATTACCAAATAGGGAAACCTGCATGATTTTAAGCTGGAAAGAAAAATCCTGCACAACAGCTATTTGAAACTCAGATTTAGAACTGTTGGGGTCTTTTACCTTATAATTAAGTTAGCTTGAAGTTTGCACATTCTGAGGCTTATTTCACTGTCCAAAATGGGGAGGGATATTTTAGTCCATAGGTTATTGTAACATTCTTAATTTATTCTTTATTATTTGGACAGCTGAAACTCACCTAAAAGGGGCTGAGATATGTGCAATATTGTAACTTTCAGGTGCTTCCTTTTTAAATACAATACTATAAATTTGTGTTAAAATGTGCTGTATTTTTTTCACTGTCCATATTTGACCTATCAGTGTATTCAGTATTCTAAAGGAAACAATAACTTTAGCTTTCCTAGAGTTATAGTTTTCACTGCCCAGAGCTACTGGGCAGTTTGATTTCTCCCATTGTAACATTCCACCAAACATGGAAGGAGTTAAAAATAAAACTGAAATTGTGTCATGCAGTCCAAAATGTACATAATTTCTGCAATGAGGTTTTTTTTTTGTTTTGTGGTTGGCTTTTTTTTGGTGGGTTTTTGGTTTTTTGGGGTTTTTTTGTGTTTTTTTTTTTTTTTTTTTGGGGTGCAGGTAACAGCATGTTGTTTTGTTTTATTGTATTGCACTCCTCCAATTTTATTAAAAACCACCAATGAAGGTATGGTGTTCATGATCCCTGGGCCTGCGAAGATGACAATCATTATTTTGCAGGCCTCATTAGGGCAGAAGTCCCCATCGTTCTGCAGTGGATTTATCAAAGCCCTGCAGATGTCCCAGAAAACGAGGCTTCAAGGACTGGGTGTGCTAGTTCAAATACTTTTCCTTCCTTCCCTCAAAACTGTTTTGATCTTAAATTAAGTTTTTGCAGAGGTGAAGTCATACTTTATTTTCTAATGAAAAGCAGATGAGTGACATTAAAAAAAAAAGGAAGAAAGGAAAAAGCTGAAGATGGTCAAAGAAAGGATTGAATGAGCAAAATGCTGTGGAAGATTTAAAACAACTCAGCAATTTAAGCCACTGAGGAATGCACATTGCATATTCACTGCAAAATACTTGCACTGTCAACATCTACAATGAAAGCTTAATTTTAAAGAGGACCTTTTAAGGTTCTGTTTCACCTTAGTTAACAGAACATTTATTCTGGTGTTTTATTGAGATTGACCAAAAAAACCCACCCTAGTGGTTGGTTGGTTAAGATCTCTAGAATAATTAGAACAATACCAACTACCAGCTGTAGCAAAAAGATCTGGCGAGGAAACACCAACAAGAGCAGAAAAAAATTTGTCGTTGAGCATGCTGGTTTCATTCTTCTGTGGGTGGGTTGATATTTATTTTTGTCAGTTTAACTGAGCTGTTATCACGATTCGTACATCTGTTTGCATCTTTGCTGTTAATTATGGTGTGACACTAAAGTTTGCATAGTTACTCACTGTTTATAGTTTTTTGGCTTGATAGTAAACATTATTTGGTGAGCTTCTGTGACATATTGCTTCCACTCAGAGAAAAAAAGTCTTAAAAAGCTTGTGCCTGTTTTTAGGAGGGAGTTCTGGATATGCTTCATTGTGGCATAATTTAAGGCAATAAATAATAACCGTGGTGATATGTCAACAATTTACCATGTTGAACATTTGTCCAGACAGCTGCATGGGAAGGGTCAAATCTTACTTCTCTAAAATAATATTCAATCCTTTTTTTGTTTGACAACTCCTTCACTATTGTCTCTTGCATTTTCTTTGTCAATAATCTCATTTCCAGACTTTTTCTTTTTTTTGTTGTTGACAGTTTCTCTATCCTCGTATCAAATGCAAAAACTTTCATGGCAACGTTGCCTTTCTCACAGAACAAATGTGTGTAGTTTATTTGGCATTGGTTTTTGCATTGGGAAGCTAATTGAAAATGAGGGGTTTTGTGTCATCTCTCAGATGTCCAGAGTCCTTGCACTGGGGCAGTCTGTGGCTCACAGGTATCCCTCAATCTCTGATCTCTCAAGTCCATTTGGCTTTGAGGGCCTGTAGGGCTGGATGAAAAACACAACTGGCTCAACGCCTGTGAAACTGTAAGGGATGGCTTCTGCCATAAAATTACACTGGGCTGCCTTCAGTTCTCTGCCAACCTTATTACTCACAGAAAACACGGTAGAAACAGAACATAAACTTCACCATAAATCTTTTCAGATTGCATTTTATGGGACTTAGAAAAAAATTTGTTTTAATCTTCCCCTCATTTCATCCTGCAGCCTCACTGATTTCACTTTATAAATGCGTGGGTTGGCAGGCACCCACTCAGTGAGTTTGGAGAGCCAGGAGGTTCAGGTTGACCCTTTTTCAAGGGAAAGAAGCGGACGTGGTTTTGCTGGGCACTTGCAGGTGGATTTTTGAGTCATCCCTACAGAAATTGCTGCTCACAGCCTTTGGTGCCTGCCAGACCGCCCCGGGCCAGGCAGAGGCCATGGCACCCAGGGCCAGGAGCCCAGCTGGATAAATGCTTAAGCCTCAGGGATGGTAAAAACATCATGTGGTGCTCAGCAAACTGCAGGCAGCAGTTTTCTTGGTTCTCAGGTTACTGAATATTGAAATGAGTTTAAAAGAACAATTTACCAGCCATTTACAAAGCTGTCAGTGTTAGGAGCTGTCAAGCTGTGATCCTTTCTGGTTCTCCTTCCTTAGGTAGGATGGGATTTGGAAACTTAAAAGGAAAATGAAATAGGTTCCTGAAATAGATCACACTAAATGTATGCAGAATCAGTTTTGAAAAATGATACATTAGTGCTGCGTATATTACCATGACAATTTTTCCTACTAAGATTGTTTCAGCCATAAATATTATGCAGCAATTGGCATACTTTCCTCCGAGACTGAGGTCTCGGCAGTGCAATTTCATGAGAATCTTTTTACAACCCAGTGCACAGATATCTCTGAAGAGTAGAAAAGCAGGCTTTCTTTCCAATTAGATCTTCAAATAGGAGTATGGATGATGTTAGAATAACCAAGATCTTTTGGACATGCAGAAAAAAAAAAAAAATCCAAAGAGCGGCTTTACAGGATAACTGGAATCGGTGCTTTGAACTTCGGAATTATCTGAGACGTGATTACCAAAGTCACAACGTCTCCCTTCCTGGTCTTCCCTTCTAGCTGCATTCTCTTGGTGGTTGTTTCACACTCAAGTGAGTAAACTCTCTAGGGAAAGCAGCAGGTTGCAGTGGCAGTGTCACTGTCTTTGGTATCTGTTGCTTTTGCGGCCGAGCCTTCCTTGCCTTAAGCAGCCTTCTCCAATAGTGCATTTATTGTTTGGTTATTTCAGCATTAGTTAACCCTGCCTGGGTTGTCATGGGCTTGGTTTCAACTGTGTGATTCCTTGGTGCCAGTGTAGCTGATGCAGTGACAAACGTGTTGCCTGTTAGATAACCTGTTTATGTTTAAATAATTAAATCTGTCTCGGTGGCATGATCTGTAAGTGTTGATTTACTAGTAAATATTTGAATACTTTTTTCAGTAGAGTGAGGGCGGTCTGTAAAGGAGCTAGGCAGGGTTTGTTATGTATTCTGTGTTAATCTCTCTGTTTGGGATAGTATTCTGTTATTGATAATTTCCAGAAAAGAAGGGTTAGTAATGTGGTAGATAAAAATGAGAACGAAACAACAGCAACTCCCCAACTCCCCTCCTCTCGCCACCCCCCCAAAAAAAAGAGCAACCTGTAATTGCTTTTGAAATAAAGCAGTTCCAGCAAGTCCCTGTGTTTTACGGCGCTGATCGATGTCCCTCTGCTTCGATTTCAGGCCGAGGAGTCCTGCAAATGCAACGGCTGGAAGAACCCGAACCCGCCTCCCACGCCGCCGCGGGCGGAGCTGCAGCAGGCGGCGGCCAGCCTGGCCGAGCCCTGCCGCAGCTGCAGCCACGCACTGGGTGAGCTCCCGCAGCGCTCCGGGCACCCGCGCCCCAGCCTGACAAGCCAGGATGCTGGGCCGAGGCCTAGAAATGGGAGTTATGGTCAAGTGGAAGTGTCAACAGCTTAGATTGAAATATGTTTAATGTTTTAAAAGATATGTTTAGTGTTGTCTTGGTTTGGAAAGACAGGATTCTGTTAAGGAAGGCAAGAGCCTCCCGTGAAATGGAAAAGGTAAACCCCCTCCCTCCGAATCACCACAGTTTCGAAATTAAAAGGCTCTCAGGCAAAGATATGGGAATAGGAATAACAGCTCTTTCCTAAGGAAAAAAAAAACCTGTAAAATACAAATGTAATCAGTACAAACTAAACCACTGATAGAGTCAGAAACCTGACACCCTGAGGAGTCAGGGTGTTGGTAACAGTCCAGTTGAATGATGGCTGCTCCTCCTGGAGTGGCAGATGAAGTTCTGCTGAAGCAGTGATCCTGTAGAAAGGTGTCGTTTTCCCTGAAGGTCTGGTGATAGAGTAGATGGGCCTGCTCCTCCTCCAGGAGAAGTGGAGTGTCCTCCTCCAGTCCAGTGGAGAAGACGCTGTTCTGATGTCCCAAAAAAAGCTGATTTTATGCAGGTAGGGATGCTTGGCTCCTCCCTCTGGGCGGAGCATCTCACAATGGTGTGATGTAACTTTATCAGTCATGCGTGAGTCATTCAATGGCCCATTAACAGAAGATATCTCCCCAGAGGGAGGGAGAGATTGTTCTTGGAAAAGATAAGAAAACTGCCCAACTAACAGAAGATACCTGCCCCACCTTCAACAGATGGCAAACAGAATACATGCTTAAGTTACAAGCCAGGACAAGTGTGGAAAAGTGGAAATTTTAAAGAAGTTCAGCTAAGGTGGAACTTCTAACAACACCGACAATCAAAGTTGTTAAAATGCAACAGCACCATTAAGCTACTCGTAACAATTTTAATACTTTGTGTTACATATGCCTTAACCTTACACAGCTTTATCTGCCAGCTGCCTTCATTACAGGGGAATGACTCTCTCCTGTCGGCTGTATTGTGTTTCCTTACTTTATAACAAAGTATAAAATATTCTTGGACAATCGCTAAAGCAGGTACTCCTGCCTACAAAAAGAACTGTGTCTTTTCTGAGTCACAGAAAATAAAACTAGGGCTGTACATCTTAGCATGGACTAAGTTATTGTGCAGACAGCTTGCATGTCTTGGAAGCAACTGCTCAAAATCCACTGTTGAATACTGTTGTGGTTTTTGGTTTTGTTTTTCAGACTTAGAATAAATAACGATTTGTTACCCACATAGCCTGAAAAACAGTGCTGAATCACTGTATTATTATTTTAAGAATTTATACTTATCCAGAATAAAAGCTGATGGCTGTTTCTGTATATATCAGAATCACAGAACAGTTTGAGTTGGAAGGGACCTTTTAAAGATCATCTAGTCCAGCCCCACTACAGTCATCAGGGATGCTTTCTGTTAGATCCAGTTACTCTGAGCTCCAACCAACTGTAACTTGAATGTTTCCAGGGATGGGACTTCCATCACCTCTCTGGGCAACTTGTTCCAGTATTCTACCACTCTCATTGTAAAAAAAAAAAGCTTCTTCTGGTATCTAATCTAAACCAATCTAAAGCCACCACCCCTTGTCCTGCCACTACGTGTCCTTGAAGAAGTCCCCCTTTGGCTTTCTTGTGGGCCACCTTTGGGTCCTGGAAGGCTGCTCTAAGATCTCCCTGGAGCCTTTTCTTCTCTAGTCTGAACAACCCCACACTCTCAGCCTGGCTTCATAGGAGAGGTGCTCCAGCCCTCAGATCACCTTCATTGCCCTCCTCTCAGCTTGTTCCGTCATAGATCCATATCCTTCTCAGCAAATACTGAACAAAGATTCAGCTAAAATAAAAAAAAAGGAAATTTAAAACCTTCACAATAGATAATTTATTATTTTACTTTTGAAAAAAATATTGTACTTTGAATGGAATACTTTTTTCTTTTTCTTTTTTTTTTTTTTGCATGGGATTTATTTCTATTTCTGCCCTCGTCTTTTTTATGCTCTCATTACATGTGATTTATTTCTAGGCTTTTCAGCAGAACTTTTTCCTGATACTCCATATCTCTGGGTTTGCTTGCAGGAGAAGATTAACAAATGCATAGTATCACAGAAAATTCAGTCACTTTAGCCAAGTTAGTTTCAACTTTTCATCACACAGCTTCTCTGTGCTGCTTCTGTTTGTGCAATTAGGGTGGCTTGTGTTGCCCATCCCTTTCAATATCTTTGGCCTTTGAAGAAAGAGCTTTTTCTTTTTTTCTTTTTTCTTTTTTTTTTTCAAATTAGCAAGATGTGCCTGTCAGTTCTCTGTTCTTCAGCAGAATTTGTGGATGCTTTGTATTTTGTAGAAAAACTCAGCTCTTCTAAAAGCTGGGCCTGGTTTTGGTCTGTTAAAAAATATTAAATAATTCTTTAGCTAGGGAACCAGGGAAAACCAGTTCTGTGAAACCAGCAAAAGTATTCTGTGAAGAAAGCTGTATTTTTATTTACTGTTCTTTTTAGAAAAGACTTCTTCTGACTGCAGCTAATGAGGAAGATGTTTCATTTAAAATAACTGAAATGAGTTGCTCTGTGCTTCCTCATACTACTGGAAAAATATGTCTTTCAGCTGTGTTTTCCAAGACAATTTTCCTATTCATCTCCTCTAAATTAGTGTGTTTTTGCTGAATACCTTTAAAACCTGATTTACCATAAGGTGTGTGGGCTTCACATTAGCTGTGCTGCTTTTTCTTCCCAGAAAGCCATTGATGTAGCAATGTAGAAATTCCTGTGCTGCTTAAAGCTGTACCTCATGTAGGATTTCCTTTTTTTTTTCTTTTCTATAATTTAATTTTTTCATCCAGTGGTAATCCTACATACTATCTTGCTTGAGATGTCTCTTTTTGAGGATGTGGTTTGATCTTCAAGCCAGTGCAGATTTTGGTGCATAAATCTATTTGGTTGTGTGTATTTTTGTCTACTTACCTACAATTTATATTCATCCTTTTGGTCCTCAGCCCCACAGTTTGGCTCAATGTGGTTGTTTTAATGAATATTTCTTTTTTTTGGGTGATATATTTTCTAACATTGTGACTAGATTAGGTGCTGGGGCAATTCACTGTGCACCAGCCACAAGACCAGGTGTTGCACAGTCAGAGACTCTTTTCTATTTGATTGCTTCTCCTGTATTGCAGGGTGCATTTTTTAATTTATAAAGATTGTCAGTCTTGAATCACTTTTAAAGCTATTTAATTAATGTGCTAATACACTGTAAACACATTCAGTCTCTTTTTTTTCCCCATCACTGTCTTCAGTTCCTGCTACGCACCTTCACATAGC
The DNA here is from genome assembly GCA_013399835.1 of Leptocoma aspasia. Lineage (NCBI taxonomy): Eukaryota > Metazoa > Chordata > Aves > Passeriformes > Nectariniidae > Leptocoma > Leptocoma aspasia. The sequence goes on from VXAX01003646.1 coordinate 1,150,148, forward strand.
ATATTTGGGTATTTCTTTGTTTTAGTGTTTTGAGATAGGCTGTGGACACATTCCTTGTTAATCTGTTTTTTCACTGTTCCTAATTTGTACACTCCAGTGCTTGCTTGCTGAAGTTGCAGGTCTTCCTAACACTGAGCCTTGTTCTTTCTGCTTGCTTTTTGGTGCATGCTCTAGCAACCAATACATGTGATATTCAAAATTTTTTTTCAGGCATTAACAGCAACTGAAGAAGGGTGTACCAGCTGGGACTGTGTAACTCTAGTCTAGGGTGATGCAGAATTTGATGTCAGTGTACCAAAGCTTTAATTTTAATAAAACACTTACTAATGGAATGGGCTGTGAACATCTGAAGAAAGATAATTTGCTGGCCTGGTGTATAAACATAGGTGTCTCTTTGGCAAATACATGCTGGTAATACACTTAACTTTTAGATTTACAGTATGGATAATAATTTTCTAGTTTAATAAAATGTTTAAACACCACTAAGTAGTCAAGGTTCAGTATTGTTATGGAGACTGCATAGAAATGGCTTCTTATGCTGATGTTTTATTCATTTGTTGAAGGTAAGGTTTCTTTGGTATGTTATCAGTTTCTAATACAAAGCTCCTCTAGGAGGATATTTATTACTTGCAAATGATCAGGACAGACTGCTGGGAATATTAACCCTTCATACCTGTCCTAAGGACATAATAATTTTATTCTGCCCAGAATGCTGAATATTTGTCCTCAAAGGAACCTCATGATGGCCATGTGCCTATGACACTGTATTATAAATTTTCATTTAAGTGGAAACATTTGCTGACATATTTTTAAAGTTCTGCATTACAGTGTACTTTTTACTTGAAGCTGAATAAAGGTATTGAATTTAAATTATTTGGTATCATACTAAAATTCTCAAAACAACCATCTTTGCTGGGTGGCCAATAAATGTGATCGTTTTCAAGTCAAGTGTTACTTTTCCTCACTAGTCTGCCAGCTAAGGAGTCAGGTTTCCGTTGAAAAAATACGTCAATCTTAAGATGTAAATATAGATAAAATCTATTAAAATATAAAAAGCTAATATGCCCGAACTTTAAAGTATTTTTCTCTTTCTTTGAAAGGATATTTTCTTGTCCTTTCAGAGCAAAGGATATGCATACCATCTACATTGGCCTGGAGTCAGCTAAGATCGTTGCTTTTTGTAATGCAAATATCTTTTTTCTGGGGCTTGACTTTTTGTTTTACGCTGCCTTCCTCCTTCCCGGGGCCAGTGGTTCAAACCAGCTTGAAATGAATGTCCTGCTTTACAGGGAGAAACCTCAGGTTTCTGAAAATTACAGATGTGGAACTGTATTTACCTTTGGAGATGATAAAAGGGAATTTGTCACTTGGAAATTGTGTTGAAGCATGTACAGTCTGCAAAATCTCTGTTAATATAGTGTGCACAAAGCACAATTTGATCTTACATGATATAAAAGCAAGGCACTTAGCCAATAATGCCCAGTTTAAAACAAAAAGGCTTTTTTTGGAACTGGGGTTTTTTTCACTCTTCACAAAATAAGGTTCTGCTTACATCTGGATTACATAATTTATGGAAATTATGGATTTATTTCCTTAAGCCAAGAAACCTTGTCTCAAATGCATAGCTCTAGGACAAAAATGCATGTAGTTAGTTACATAGTGCAACATATTAATAACAAGCAGGACTTGTGCAGTCAGGCTTAAGTGTTAACAGATGATGTGATTTCAACCAGCTGCCATTCCTCTGCTGTGGGAGTTACCACCCCTGGTCAACCTTTACAAACTGCTCTGATGTGACACAGGTTTCAGTTACCTCTGATAAGATGTGTTCTGTTTAAGTAGGTTATTACAGGATCAGTGCCTTTGCAGTTAAGGCTTAGTTGGAGATCCTGGGCTATAGTTGTGCTGTGGGTTCTCTCAGTAGCCTTTTACAAGTTTGGGTTTTCATTTTGTTTAGCTGCTCATGTTTCTCACCTGGAGAATGTGTCTGAAGAAGAAATGAACAGGCTCCTGGGCATTGTATTGGATGTGGAGTATCTGTTCACCTGTGTCCACAAAGAAGAAGATGCAGACACCAAGCAAGTTTATTTCTACCTGTTCAAAGTAAGCTGAACTTGTGGATATCTTCTCAGATTTTTCACTTTCTCACACATAAGCCAATTTCATTTCTCACACATTGTCAGTTTCGGGCGTGGATTGACTTTATCTGCCAAGACAGCTTTTCTCTAGGATGATGCTCCACTGAGCAACTGTGGGCTGGACGTTCTGGTACTTGCACTGTGTACTGATTCTTACTCCAAAAAGTCATCCAAAAAGATGATTGAGGAGCTGACCCTGAGCCCCATGTATAAACTGCAGCCTCCTTCACTGACGTTCCAGGAACAGTCAGGTGGCATGAGTGGTGACTTAGCTGCCTGCATTTCCCCGGAGGAGCCTCCTGTATGCCTTTCAGAGAAGGTGATTTCACAGTGAAGTTTGGTCATTACAAATTCAGCTGCTGAAACAAGCAGATATATAGCCAGGAGAATTCCAACACTGCTCACAGTGTGTTGTGCCCTTGTGACTTCCACTGACTCTCTATGAAAATATACTAACTTTTAAAAATTTGTGTATTTTTAACAGCTTTTGAGGAAGTGCATTTTACAGATGGGAAAACCTGTAGTAGAAGGATCTTTGGAAAGTCCCCCATTTGAGAAACCTAGCATTGAACAGGTAAAGAGTCAAAATGTGGGTTTCACTGGTGTGTGGTGGTTTTTTTTGGTTGTTGTTTATTTACGTATTTTTAAATTTTATTTTGGTGGGGTTTGGAGGCTTTGGGATTTTTTGTGGTTTGTTTTTCTTTTTGTAAATGTAAGCACTAGTTTTGAAAACATGGCATTTTTTGGCACTTTGCAGATGTTTATGTGTTCTGTTTAGGACAAATGGGGGGTATAGGAAATTGCTGTTGATTCTCCTTTTAGTGTTCGTACAATAGTTACATTATTTGACTTCTCATCATTGGTCTTACACTTTAATGAAACTGACTTTTTTTTGTGTTTAGAGAATTAACTTGAAGTGCTACTTTTATGTGGGCAGTTCTAATCTTTCTTTGTTTCAAGTGATGAAAAATGCTGTTGAAGTTTTGAAATCCAATATTTAAATGACACTTGCCTTCTGTATATCAAGAAAAATGTTACAGTCCAATTCAGTGAGATCATAGCCTTCTCTTTCAAAGGGTACACAAGAAAAAAACAAAGCTGAAACCAAAGAATAATTGAGGCTTTTGTGACTCTCAGTAGATAAAGAACATATGACAAATTCAGTTTTTGGTTAAGCAAGCTCCTAAGAATGCACTTCTGGCAGATAAGTGGGCCCATGAACTCCAGTGAGACTCTGCAGAGGCTCACATACCTCACTGAAACAGGAGCTTGATGTTTTCCCAGCCGTGGATGAATGGATGTTCTGTTGTTAAACAGGATAATTTAAATGTGAAGACTGTTATGTGTAGTAATTATTTCTTTGCAACTCTCACTTCTTATCATTTAGGAAGATCAAACCACTTTATTGCAGAGTTTCTCAGAAGTCTTCACTTTAAGTTCTCCTTTAGTTTGACTATAAACAAAAAATATGTATGTAATCCCCCGAGGCTCCTAATCCTTAAAATACACTATGAAAAAGGTTTTGTATAATGCAATTTTTTGTCAAATTCTTCATAATGTTTGAGTTGCTTAAGAAAATAAAGCACAGAGATTAAAGGGTAATTCTTACATCTTATTTTGAAATCATTTTCCCTTTAAAAAAGACCAATATTTTCAATTCTGTTTTTAGCAGCTCAGCCACTCAATCAAACAAAATTATTTGCTAAGCACTGGTATTATAATGGATTTATAAAATATATGTGTTGCAGCACTTCTGGTTACCCATTTTAATCCTGTTCAGTAGATTTTTCTTCAAACTGGACAGTGTCCAAAGTGCAATAAGGGGACATGATTGTGAAGTATTAAGACTTCTTGAAGAAATAATATGGTTTGTAGACATAAGTAGAAGGCCATAAGCCCTAATCTAGTATTGAAAAGTAGCTGGCGGGTTTTGAGGGTGATAGTTGATTTTTGTGTAGATGAAAGCTTACCAGAACTTTCTCTGTTCGCTGACTTTGAGAAGGAAGGAAAAAAGGAATTTCTTCTTCTTTCCCTCTCCATCAGCTGCTGAGAGCAGGTTAAAAATACCTGGATGTACCTCCTGCTATGTACACAGGTACCACCAGCCTGTGGCATCTGCATGAGTAGCTGAGCAAGGAATTAGTGGTCTCCGTTATTTCTTTTTTTTCCCATACAAAGCAAGTTCATGATAAACATAAAGTGAGGAATGTTTGAGGATGCTCCTGTAAAATTTATGGCTAAGTTATTAAACAGAATTTTCTTACTTTTTAAGGGTGTGAATAATTTTGTGCAGTACAAATTTAGCCACTTACCCTCGAAGGAAAGGCAAACAATAGTGGAACTGGCTAAAATGTTTCTGAACCGCATTAACTACTGGCACCTGGAGACACCCTCTCAGCGAAGACTAAGATCACCCAATGATGATATTGCGGGATATAAAGTGAATTATACCAGGTAATGCTCCATCTGCTCGTTAGGAGTCTTCCTTACAAATAGAGCACGTGCAAACTTCAGGAGTACAGCAGTATCTTTATGCCATAGATGAACCTTGTGAATTCTTGCAGCCGTGGATTTAATATGAAGACCTAAGGGTTTTAGTGAGACTATATCTGTTTCACATGCATCCTTGGGTCTTGAGAGATGTGCTTTATCAGCCAGGAACGGGGAGTAGAGGCTGTAACACTTGTATCTAACAATGCTTTTGCAAGGTCTGTGTTTGTGAAGTGCTCTTGGTCTCAATATATCTCTCTTCATGTAAGTTCCCTATTCATTATTCAACTTAAAAAAGAAAGGGAGAAGATAACATTTAGCATTGTAAAGCATCACTGTTTGAAACCAAATCACAGAGGATTTGAAAAATCAAACTAATTTTCCAAGTGCTTGAATGCTAAATCGGGAACAGATATTACTAGGTTCCTTAAAGTTATAGTTCTTGTTATGACCATTTAATGTGCTGTTAGAATTTAAAGGAATAACTTAGTCGCTGGAGGATGAAGAGCTAGGATAAAAAGACATGTCTCTATTTATTTTCTTTTTCTGGCAAGAGTAGTGCAGTGCCTTTTTCAGTGAGCACAGAGAGAGCAGTGCAGGGTCCTGCTGGTCAGGCAGCAGGCAGTTAACCTCTGCCAGCACGCTCTTCTCAGGAGCGCCCCGGACATCTCTGCTGGCCGAGGGTGAGCACCACCTCCTGGCTGCTTTCCTGGTGGCCTTCCCTCTCACACACCTCCTCTCCATGAAGGAGAACAGCAGCAAACGTGGTGTGAGTTGAGACTCTGGCTAGTGACAGAGCAGACAGCGCTGTGTCTGTGTCTGACCCCGATGTCCTGTCACCTCGAATAGCTGCCATAAAGGACACTTACAATCCATGGTGCTCCTAAGACCATGGGTGTTTGGCCTCCATTTGTGTGTGATGACTGGTGTCAGCCAGGGGTGGTAGGAGTTAAATCTTATTAGGAATTGATAGCTAATTGGTTCTGGTTGGTGGCTTTTTGTTGTTAATTATTTTGTCACTTGTGTTTTCTCAAGCTATCCTGCCCACAGTCCCTAAGGTCCCCCACCCGACCCAAAGTGCTCTTCCCACCAGATCTCACTTGTCATTGTGAGCTTCTCTCCTCTGTGTTGTCTGAGGCATTGCTCAGGGTGCTGCTGGGCACCATGGACACACCTGAATTTTTGCAGTCACCAATTTCATTTGAGAACCTGAGGATTTGAATGAAACTGTATCAGAGTTTCACATGCATTCTTGTGTTTGAGAGCTGTGCTTTATCAGCCACGAACAGGGAGTAGAAGTCTGTGAACAGCTCTATCTCACAAGTCTTTTGCAACTCATGTTTGCAAAGATTAAGGCACAAGAGTTTGGGAGAACATTTTGAGACAGGCTGTACTTTGGGTCTGGATGAGGAAATGTGTGCAGGATCCAGCACAGTATGTTTGCATCCAGTTCCTAATATTTTCTTTTCATTGCTGGAGCTTTCATAGTGGTTGTGGTCTGATTCTGCTAAAGCTCCAGATTTCAGTGACTGTTCACTTACACACAGATATCAAAATCTTGTTTATGAGATTAAAAGATATTGTCATCTACATAGGCAGTGTACTCCTGAGTTATCTCTTTGGTACCATAATCTCTTTTCCTAGAAAAGAAACATGACATGCTGTAATTTTCCTTAGTGCAAAGTTTATAATGGATGAAGATACTGGTAATGAAAGAGTAACAAGGCAGAGTATGATGGGAAGAAGCCAACTGGTGGAAGATTAGGGCAGGAATCCAGTTGGATTGGGATGGAGCTAGTTAAAAGTGTCACCCATTTGGCCTCTATGCAGGGAAAGGTAGAAGTTTAGAGGGTAAAACAGGTGTGCTAAGGGTCTTTGGAGTCAGTGGCAGGAGATGTGTGAGGCTGAATGGATGAGCTGTGGAGAGAATCGCTGACATACCCATGAATTTTCTGTAATCTATGATTATTGTCTGGAACAAGAGCACTTTGTGTAAACTAGACTGCAAAGAAAAAGAATATATGGAAACTTAAAAGTACTTGGTTGTCATTTCTGTAAAAAACTGGGCAATATAAATGCTGCTTAACTCTGTCCAGCCTTGTAGTGGAACTGTTTTATACAGTCATATAGCTCTCAGCTGCATTATAAATGATGTGGGTAGTGGTTTCATTGCATTGAGTCATATGTTAGACGGTGATAATGATCTGGTTTTTTTCCTCTTTACAGGTGGCTTTGTTATTGCAATGTCCCTCAGTTTTGTGACAGTCTACCTCGGTATGAAACCACCCAGGTTTTTGGTAGGACATTGCTTCGCTCTGTTTTTACTGTAATGAGACGACAACTGCTGGAGCAGGCCAGGCAAGAAAAAGACAAGCTTCCTCAAGAAAAACGAACACTAATCCTCACTCATTTTCCAAAGTAAGGGGTCACAGCATGGCTGCATTCAAAGTTAACCATTCAAAGTTAACTTCGTTGTGGAAAGGGAGAAATTACCTGCAGCTTAAAATAATTTATCTTTTTATTCAGTAGCAACTGGATACTGCAGCTTTCTTTACTGCCATAACTTAGATTAGTGTATTTTATGTACACAACTACTTGCTTTGTTTTGTCCTAGGGTTAACTTTATGAAAAGGATTATTCATATTGCTGGGGGATTTTGCTTTTTGCCTATTAGCAGGTATTGTAGGTCAATTTCTTTCTTTTTCTGTGGTCTTTGGAAACAATGTAGGTCCAGACCTCCAAAAACATGCTTGCATCTGCTTTGGTGATGGAGCATTAAAAAAAGGGGGTGTTGTACACAGTTTATAAGAATTTCAGTTTAATTCAACATTGTAATAGTGAACAAAGTAGTCACCCCACCCCTAGAAGAGATGGGTTTGTTAGAGAGGAGTCAGTATAAAACTGCATCATTGAATCCTAAACTCATAAATTTCATACTGAGTATCTTTTCCAGTACTGGAATGTTGATGACAATCTCTCACAATAAAACATCAGTAATTACCTGTAGGGGTATTGAAACATGCTCAACTTTGACAGTCCTTAATTTCAAACATTTTACTGGTGGTAAAGAGGGGTAGTGATGATGACAGGATCATTCATGGTAATTAATTCCTGTTAAAATAATGCATCGCTTTAAAAATATCCTTATTTTACAAGGGTAGCTTGGTTTTCCAAGTCATACTTTAAAAGCCTGTCCCTCCTAACAACAAATGAACTGAACCTACAGAAGACCTGGTGGCACTGATGCTATCTATCCAAGCTACTGTGTTGGGCCAGAAGATGGGTTTCAGGGGAATGAAAAACAACATGAACTTTCCTAAGCTGAGTAGAGCCAGGATTTGTTGCTCCTACTATTATTAATAGTTTATTTTACCACTTTGAAAAATGTACACTGTCTTTGGGGTAGACTGTTATGGATACAGGAATCTCTGTTCGTGTCTGTGAGCAAGATCATGGTCTGGCCCTGCAACAGATAGAAAAAAGGACTTAACACACCATTGATGCAAGGAGCAGATTTGTGTAGGCAGTAGGTGTGCATATGCCCCTGTTTTCACTGCCTTTTAAAGCCTTTTGCAGTCATTTGAAAAACATTATTATTCACTACAATTCCTTTTGGTATTCTGCTGGGGAAAAAAAGACAAGTACTGTTTGCAGATGATCTGTGGGAAGTATGAATAACGTTTTAAATCTTTCATGGGCTGTACTTATCTGAAGCATTTGTCTTTCCTCTGGCATTGTGCTGATCGAACCCCGCAGAGGACCTGTGGCTCAGAGCATGGAGCCTGGCCTTGGCACAGGGCTCCCCTCTGCCCTGGGCTCTCCTTTTGGGCAGACGGAGCACCCAGGGGTTGTGTCTGTGCACACCTAGGAAGCAGTCACTAACAGGGCTGAAGGCAGAGCCTCTGTGCTGCCTGGAAATGGAGCTTTGGCTGAAGTTGAATTTGTCCTTCTGCTCTGTCACAGATGGTCAGGTCACTGTTACAAACGTTTTAGCCATTATCAGCTGCATAGACAGCAGCAAACACTGCAGATTGCTTAGGTATGGCTGTCCTATATATACAGTCCAAGAGAGTCTGACTTGATCCTGAAAATCCCTATCTTGTTCAAGAAGTTTTACTCAACAGTCCTGTTGGTTTCAGCTGTGAACAGCTCTTATACATATAGATGACTCCAGAGAGTAGAAATGTGCCATGTCAACTTCTGGTCTGAAAACCCCTTCTGTGCAATGTAGGATAAGCAGCTGTCTTGCTGCTGGGAGGGGATTGGTGTATTAGCCCTGAGAGGGTGAGTGTGCTGGAGAGTCTGATCTGTGGAATATAATAATGCTGAGAGGTTTAACATCATGCTGTTTCGGTAGCTGTACCAAAGTAAGGTTAAAAATACTGCTATGCAACCACAAACATGCAATTAAATGTTACAGTAGGACACTTAAAGGAATGAAAATATCTTCCTAAGAGCATTGTTAGTAACACTGGGATTTTATCAAAGTATTTTGCATCTGCAAAATACTGGTTTGTCAAAACAGACATATTTTGCCATCATTGTATAACATCAATCAACTCATAGCTTTCTCATTAGCAGAGTTTTGTTCTGTAAAAGTAGTTTGTAACTGCCTTTTTATGCACTTCCAAATTAGATAACTGTTGCTTGTTATCAGAGGTAAGGTTTCATAAGTGAAAGCACTCTACTGAATTGTCATGCTTCATGTCTACTCTGGCTTGTGGTTTTTGCATGTATGGGGTTTTTTTAATAGCATTGGCCAACAGCATTTTCTTACTGACTTAGTAAATGTTTTTAATTTAAAAACATTGTAAGTGCTTATTTTTAAAAGACCTGTTTGGAATGATCCTGTTAGTTGATATTTTGCCTGGTTTTGCGCCTAGGTTTCTGTCTATGCTGGAAGAAGAAGTGTACAGCCAGAATTCTCCCATTTGGGATCAGGATTTCATGGTGTCTAGTTCCCGAACTGGCCAGCTGGGAATCCAGACAGGTAATTTGCATTTAGTGATGGGTAACACAAATGAAAACCACGTGATTAGGACTAATGTGGGGTTTATCTATCTATCTATCTATCTATCTATCTATCTATCTATCTATCTATCTATCTATCTATCTATCTATCTATCTATATTAGAGAGAGAGATATGTTAGTCTGTGACCTTTTAAAATAATAGTTTCATTCTCTTAATTGGTGAAACAACTTCTCCCTTTATTGAGCTTGATTTGTCCAACCAGTCTTAGAGCACTGTAAATTGGACAGATGAAGCTGAATGATGAGATCTTGCTTTTCAATAGAGCCCTACAAAAAACCTTTTCATGAAGCTAAATGCCAGCAGGCTTGGCAGGTATGTGAAGGAAGTTTGTTTTCTTAGCTTCTGCTCAGCACTGCGAACTAATAAAGCCTGATGTTTGCACTCCCTGTTATCCAGCAGTCCCTCCTTAGGTAGAATTTAGTTTAGAAAAATACACTGAGATAAAGCTTTAATGTCTCTACTTGTGAACTGTTGGCATTGCTCTGTTGCACAGTGTTCACTGTGCTTTTTGGGAGGTGGATGTCCATCTTTGTGACAGTCTTTCCATCAGCACCAGAATGGGTTCCATGACCTGTTTTCTTGTGTTTGTTTTTTATGTCATTGCAGTTATCAGTCCACCTCCTGTTGCAAGATCTGTTGCATACAGTGCAAGTCCTTCATCTCTGGAGCAATCCAACAGTGGGAATATGAGTCCAGCTTGTAAAGTTTCTTCTGCCCTTGACCCAAACTTAGGTAATGGAGAAGGAGCCTTGCCTTTTGACCTCTGTTGATAGTATCAGTAGTATATATGGTAACCTTTGCCTTCACTTTACATTAGCAAACTTGAGGTGTTTTTGCTGAAAGATTTGCACACACATACCTTTTTCTCCACTGTGGTAATGTTTAACTAACAGAAATTGCAACTGTTTTTGCAAAAAAACTAATTGGTTTGTTTAAATTAAGTTAAAATATGGAAAGGTCTGCCAGTGTCAGAGGTTTTTGAAAAATACTTTTCTTGGAGTACATATAAACCATGAGGAGAGGTTTCTTTTAAATAATGGCAGAGTAGAAGGGGCCATCACATTTGGGTTTTTTAATCTTTCAAAGTACTGAAAATGCATGTGAAGAAAAACACAGACATACCAGCCAGGTTAAATTTAAAACTTGAATGAGGTTAGATTAAAAAAAAAAAAAACCCTTCTAAGAAAAAAAGTTGGTGGATGCATAAATTCTCCTAATAAATCCTTTTTCAAACACCTCAGGATTAAAGAGCCTGTCAAGAGAGGTTGCTAGGTCAAAGAGATGATCCCAAGCTCATGTAAAGTGAGTCCTCAAGGAAGGAGAAAAACCAAGCCCAAAGTGAATTTTTAGTCTCAGTGTTCACTACAGAGAAACTTAGGGCAGCTCCTAAACTGCATCTTAACTTAAGATCATTTCTCAACTTGTCCCTCAGAAGTGGGAATGAGTAGGATGATGAGTAGGCTAATCCTGAGCTAGCAGCTGGATCTCTGTTGCTGTTCCTCTTCTAGTCCTTGATGGACTGTTCTTCAATGAATTTGACTAGTTTCTTTTGCTATATAATACATGTGGCTCTGCAGTCAGTAGGGCAGTTAATAATTAACTTGGCATATTTTGATTTGGAAAGTTTATATGGATTTTCAAATATGTATGACATGTCAGACTATATGTCCTGCTTGGTTTACAGAAGGAAATATATGATGGATACTTAGTTCCAGTGAATCATAATAGGGGGATTTCATGTTATTCAGAAATAGGCACTGCAATTTGTGTATTGAGCACAAGACAGCTGCACAGAGGTTCCATGCAGAGGATTTTGAAGCAAAAAGAAAAAGCAAATAGTTTAACTGTAAATTCACAGAGGTGTAGTGGAAGGAGAGGTATATTTTTCCTGCTTTGTGCTAGTACCCCAGTGCAATGTGAAAATTGAGAAGTGATAAATATTTTTCAGATTTCATTTATTTCTCTTTCTCTTTGTCTATGAGGATAAAAAACCAAAAAACAAACCAAAACCACCCAACCTCAAATTTGTCATATAAACTACAGGAAATGACAGAAGTGCTAGACTTCATAATGCTAGTCTGTAGCAGTTTGGTTTTTTCTAATTTGTCCGAGTTTTGTTTTATAGGGGAAAAGAGAAAAAATAATGAACCCTATTCTCTGGAGGATTCAAAAAGACCAAGGGTTGTAGGAGATATCCCTATTGAGTTAATCAACGAAGTAATGTCAACAATTACAGATCCTGCAGCAATGCTTGGGCCAGAGGTGAGATACAGACTTGGTGTTGCAAATGGTCTGTTTGTGAATAGTCTGTTTTTAGTAAATGTTCCACATGGATAGAATGTGATAAGCTAGGAGTCCTGTCAAGAAAAATAGACTTTGAAAGAGTGTTATTAAGTGAACAAAAATACTGGTGAAATACATAATTAACATGAAAAATAGTTCTACATTTTTTAATGAGTTGTGTACAGTTACCAAAGAGACTTGTAAACTATTGACAGTGAAAACATATATCTCAGGTTATCCTGCAAGGTGCTCTTGTTACAGAATGGTTCCAGAGTATGCTTTTTTTATTGCTAATCATAGATACAGCTCATAAGATAAGGTTAAGTAGGGTTCAAGAATTGCAGCAGAATGAAACATCTGAAATGAAAACCTCTTTCTAGTGCAGACACTGATCTAAACAGTTATTTGCTCTGTCTTCCCCAGTTGCTCTTTTTTTCGGCTGGAAGAGAAAAACAAACAGAATTGCGGAATTGTGCCATGTACAGAATTGCACTTTTTTTTCCTTGGCTGGCTTTTCCTCCTTCTGTTCTCTCTGCCAGGCTATGTTTTGCCAGCAGCTCATTTGCCAAGATTTAGCTAGAAACTGCTGAAGATTTGGAACCACCTACATTTCTTATTCAAACTATGTACTGTGACTGATGGCTCTGCATATTACAAATGCTGTGCCAGCCTGGCTGTTGGGGCTGGCAGTGACTAGAAACCCAGCAGCCAAACTTTGCTCAAAAAAGTAAACAGTATGTGCATACAGAGATGTTTTGGCATTGTAAAATGATCTTGAAAAAAATAAGTTAAATAAATTTTCTGTATTAATCTAATCTGCATTTAGATATATAGATGCAATTGCTAGATATGTAACAGGAAATTCTGTAGGAATTAAAAATCTTTTTTTTAGGCTCTTACAGTAGTGACAGAGATAGTGGAAAGCACTAATAAAATGAGAAAAAATATGACTTTTCCTGCACCACCATTAAAATGTGTGATTTGCGGTATGTGTAGGCGAATCCACAAGTCATGCCCAAGCTGGCTAAGGCTGAAGAAAATATGAAGACTTAGTGGCATAGGCTTCAACTGGATGAGTGCTATCCCTCAAGAGGTTTTGGAACTTTTTGAGTCATAACAATTGTTGTTTTTATCTAAACTGTATCAATATAAATTCAGATAGGCCTTTTAGAGTGTAGTGTAGACTTACATCTGGCTTATTTGATGGTGTCCCTTCTGCAAAGGTACATTACAAAGGCAGTCATTGGCAGTTCTGTTGGAAAAAGAGAGTGGATTTTATCTGTTTGTTCACTGAGTCTGTTCTGCCAGGGGATGTGAAATCTCAGAGCTGTGAGTTTTGCTCCTTATTTGTGTGATACAGACCAACTTCCTCTCGGCACACTCGGCCCGGGACGAGGCAGCGAGGCTGGAGGAGCGCAGGGGGGTGATTGAATTCCATGTGGTCGGCAACTCCCTGAACCAGAAGCCCAACAAGAAGATCATGATGTGGCTGGTTGGTTTGCAGAATGTGTTCTCCCATCAGCTGCCTCGAATGCCGAAGGAATACATCACCCGCTTGGTCTTTGATCCGTGGGTATCCTTGGAGGGGGGGCTGGCGTGTGAGGCAGGGGACTCTGGTGCTGTTTGCAGCAGAGGTGGGGTGGAGAGCAGCTCTGCCTGTGCTACACTTTTGCCATCTTTTCAAGCCCTCATAACTGCTGGTCAATCTAATTGGGTTGTACCCAAATGCCATCTGGGTGGCTGTATTAATAATAAGTGGCTTCTTGTTGTGGGACTGTGGTGGGTTGACATCGGCTGGATGCCAGATTCCCACGAAACTCTATTGCTCCCCTCCTCAGATGGACAGGGGAGAGAAAGTACAAAGTTCTTGGATAGAAGGACAGGGAGTGATCACTCACTGATAACTATCACAGGCAAAAGAGACTCAACTTGGGGAAATTCAATTTTTTACAAATCAGATCAGAGTTAGATAATGAAAAATAAAAACTACATCTTAAACACCTTTGCCCCATGTCTCCCTTCTTCCCAAGATCAGCTTCATTCATGATTCTCTCCCTTTTCCCCCAAGCAGTGCTGGGGGGTAGGGAATGGAGGCTGGGATCAGTTCCCATGTGGTGTATGCTGCATCTTCCTCCACAGGGAAGGACTTCACACACTCTCTCCCTGCTCCAGTATGGGGTCCCTCCCACGACAGACAGTTCTCCATGAACTTCTCCAGCATGGGTCCTTCCCACAGGCTTCAGTTCTTCATGAACTGTTCCAGCAGTTTAACCTTCCATGGTGAGCACCGTGGGAGGCTCATGTCCCTCTGCAGCCTGTGGAGGAGCCCCATGCTGGAGCAGGTGGATGCCTGAAGGAAGGCTGTGGCCCTGTGGGAAGCCCACCCTGGAGCAGGCTCCTGGCAGATCCTGTGGCCCTGTAAAGAGAGTTGCCCACACTACCTGCTAGAGCAGCTTCGCTGGCAGGACTTGTGTCCCTATGGAAAGGGACCCGTGCTACTGCAGTTCCTGAGTGACTGGGAGTCCATGGGAGGGACCACGCACTGGAGCAGGGGAAGACCTCTGCCTGAGAAGGAAACTGTGGTGAACTGGGAGAGAAGGTAGAGGGTGAGGAAGGAGGAGGGGAAAGGTAGTTTTAGGATTTGTTTTACTTTCCGTCATCCTGCTCTGATTTTGATTGGTAATAAATTCAATTAATTTCCCTAAGTCAAGCCTGTTTGGCCTGTGGTGGTAATTGTTGAGTTGTCTCTCCCTGCTCTTATCTCAGCTCATGAGTCTTTCATTACATTTTGTCTCCCCTGTCCATCTGAGGAGAGGAGCGATTGAGCAGCTTTTAGTGTGCACCTGGCATCCAGCCAGGGTGAAACCACCACAAAAGCTGCATTGCTGCTGCCATTCCACAAGTAAAAAGCACTAAAATAAGTACAAGAAAAAAAGAATATATAATATGTATAAAATCTTCTTCAATGGTGGCACATACAATATAACTACTCTTTGGGGTTTTTGGCAAGAGGTCACTTTTGGCACCAACTTTTCTCCCCGAAACACATCATCTGTATATTAACTATATCATTTATATGATTTATATGATACTGTGTATTGAATAATCTAAAGAAAGTGCACTGTTTTCACACTTTGAAGATTATACTGAAATTCCTTATCCTTGTCATAAGAGTTGAGATTGCACCTTGTTACGTTTTTCCTGGCAGTCACTATAAGTGCAACAGAAATGGATATTTATTCTGGTCTTGATTCCCGGAGGAGTACGTGATTAGAAATAAGAAATGTCCTCTCTTACTTCATCAGTATTTTGAGGCTGACAGCTTAACTATGGAGTATGCATGCAAGGAAACAGGAATCCCTTAGAAAGGACTTGCTTTGCTGTAATTCCATTAACTTCTAATTTACTCAGGATAAAATCATCCTGAGAACTGTGCAATGGTGTAACTATCAGCAATAGATTCAATTAAAGCAATACAACTTTTATTTATTGGGCATTACCCGAGTATCTCAGAGTAGTTGGCAAGGCCAGGAGCTCGCTCTATGATGATGAGCTGTGTGGTATATTGAAAGCATGATATTAAAGTAACAACTCTTCTGTGGATACAAGTGGCTAACTTAGGAGGGATATACAATTGCATTATCGTCATGGAAAGAAGTGAATCAAGTTTCTGAAAAAGGGAAGGTTTAATGGCACTTTATGTACTATGTACATGAATTAAAGTGACTGTTATTTTTGTCTGCTCAGGAAACATAAAACCCTTGCATTAATAAAAGATGGCCGTGTTATCGGTGGTATCTGCTTCCGGATGTTCCCCTCCCAAGGATTTACAGAGATTGTTTTCTGTGCTGTGACTTCCAATGAACAAGTCAAGGTAAAAAGAATTCTGTATTACAAGTGTTTATTAAATGGATTTGAGTCCCATTCACCTACTGCATGTGCTCCTAATATTTTTAGTCATGTTGCAATACACTGCTGAGTTGCCAAACAGAAATAGATTTTGAAAGATACAGCAATTCTGAATATAATACACAAAAACCAAACTAAAATGTGCAGATTTAGCATCATCATCATAACAGTAGGATTACCTGTATTTAATTAATTAAATAAAATTTTTCTCAGCAGAGCAATAGTGGCCATTCTTGGACTTTTCATGCCTCTGTCCCCAGTAGTTGTGTCTCTGTGTAGTGCAACATCTCATGGTTGACTGAAATACATATTGCAAGTGTGGGGCAGTAATTTGTGTTCAAGCACTTTGTGACATTGCATGACTTCAATCTAAGTGAGATATAGTAAAAAATTAGATATAGTTTTACATCTCAAAATAAACACAGGGCCTATTCTGTACTCTTTTTTGAGTTAATGCCACAACATTTTCTCAGAATTTTGAGAATTAGCATCTGTGTTGAAAGAATACAGAGCACTATGAATACATGAGATTCCTCCAGCTTTCCCAGCTACTCACCATTTGGTTCAGTGTTTTGCCTTTAGGTGGTGCTGTAGCTTCATGAATTTTAGTTCAAGAAGCAAGAGCTGAGATGTGGATTAATTCAGAGTGTATAGCAGTTAACATGCAAAAATTGTACACCCTGGTGCAAAAGAGTAACACGGTGGGATTGAAAGCCTGTAAGAACTGTTAATACTCAGGTTATTTTTTATTTTATTCAACTCTGGTGTTAGAGAGGAGCATTTCCCTACATTAAGCAGTGACTTGTCAGCATTCAGAGTGTTTCAGCAAATGCAAACCCTAACAGAATATGCCTAAATTGTGCTTAACTGCACTACACAGGTGAGGCTGCCAAACAAGTGTGTTGTGATTTTCTAGGATTAATCTTTCAAAATAATAGAGCAGATAATTCTGACCCATCAGATTGCCCCCAGGGCTGCTAACACACTATTTATTCTTTTATTCTCTGGGTGCTTTGCTATATCAGTTGAGTGTTTCTGAAAATTTGCCTTCTCACTTTTCTCTCTGAGTAAGCTGACCCTGTCAACAGATAACTGAGAAAAAAGAAATGTTCTAATGTTCTCACATGGATGACCTGCCAGGTCTTAGGAAAAATAAATTCCTATTTTAATTCAGTTTGAGGCTGGAGTAAAAAAAATATAGGAATTGTTTTCCCATACAAATTGAATTGGTTTTTAGGTAGTTTGGTCCCCTGTTACAACATAATTTAAAGTTTTACTGTATGTGGCTTAGTTTCCTATCTGGCAATTGCCATATTTGGGGCTATGAAATTGTAAATTAAATCAGAAGTTTGTATTTTTTAATTTATTTTTCTGGCTTTTTAAAGTAGAAATTTTCCCAGTTTTCAAGAACAGAGTACCCAAAAGGAATCCATGTATGTCTCTCTAAGTGTCTTGTTAGTCTGCGTGATGAGAAAATTAAAACATATGCAGGAACAGAACATTATTATGGGCTTACCTATCTACTTTACATTTCTTCATATCACAGCAGAAGGGGATGACCATAGCTTACTTGGCAATGTGAATAAATGCAACCTTTTGTTTACTTTGGGGCTAAATTTAAATGGAAATCATGCCTGTGTGCAGTCAGAAGGCGTAGCTGTTTATTTGATTGTGGACTCAATAATTTTCTGCTCCTTATTATGGTAATTGTTCACTGTTCCTTTTTATGCTTTATGATAAGCTTAGATAATAAATCCTTTGAGGCAGACTGTTTTGCTACAGGTGCACAGAACACTGGAATAATTTCAGTATTGCTACTGCTTTGTAGTTTTGAAGTGATATGGCTCAGAAAGGATGCTCTATTGTTACAGTACATGCAGTTTTGTTATGGATGAAGTGTGTGATTTTAATGGTTGATATCTAATTTAAAAGAGGAACCAAAAAAAAAAGATGGGCACCTTGAATTACAACTTCCATGCTGGGTCACAAAGATACCCCCCTACAAGGCTCAAAAGAGTTTGCTCTTGAGTGTGCAACACCAAGTTAATGAATTTAAAACAGGATCTAGAGGAAAGACCGCATTTTGGAAAACAGTGTGTAATAACCCTGGGTACACAGGTCAAATATGTGCAGTCTCCAAAGGCTTTGTCATGGCTTTTTCCTCATATGTTTCACACAGGGTTATGGGACTCACCTAATGAACCATCTGAAGGAGTACCACATCAAACACAACATTCTCAACTTTCTCACATATGCAGATGAATATGCCATCGGCTACTTCAAAAAACAAGTAAGTTCAATGCAAGAAGTTACTTGGTGCAAGAAGTTTTATATCTAGCAGTGATGAACTAAATAACTAGGCATGACAAAGTAATTGGATAAAATGCATAGTGCAATTTTACGTGTATATTTTTTATCTATAAAATGTTCTCTGTGTTCATCTTGTGTAATGTTTTTGGCTTCTAATACATTTCACTTTGATAGAATCATCTGAATATAAGTATATGGTATAGTCTATAATTTGTCCAGTCTCAAAACTAAACTGTCAGTTCCTTCACTGATTCTGTAAGAAGTATAAAGAAGGACTAGGCATACCTATGACAGACTAAAACTTACCTGACCTGCACTTACAGCTCCTCCTGATTTGAAGCATGAGGTTCAAATTCAGGAAGGATGGCAACGTCTGTTCTGTCAAATGGATTTGATAAACAGGTGTCAACTATCTGGTCAGAAAAATGGAGTCAGATTTTTCTCAGAGGTGTACAGCATTAGGCAGTGAAGATGACTTAGATAGTGGGAAATTGCGACTAGGTAGAACGTAATTTTTTTTTCCTTTCCTGTCCTGAGGGCGGTGAAATACTGAAAAATGTTGCCTAGAGAGGTGGTGGAATCTCTGTCCTTTTACAGTTTTCAAGGCTGGTCATGGCCTTGATCAGCCAGATATGATGAGACCTGTTCTGAGCTGAGATGGGGCTAGATCACGTCCTCAAGTTCCTTCCAACCTGTTTATGCTTCTGTATATAGAACTGGTACAATCTGCTCTTCACACATTCAAAGTGAATACAATCTCCCCTATCACCCTTCTTAGCAATTAACTATTCTTTTATCAAGTGCCTCCCATGAGAAGGTTTATGCAACACTGGACCACGGTCTGTAACTCACTGTTGTGTTTTTTGTATTTTAACATTATGATGAATTTGGTTCTAAATCCTCATTCATTTCAGTTAAAACAAATGTAAAAGGAAAATGGCATCATGACAATAAAAGTTTTTTTTTTCTTTGCCAGGGTTTCTCCAAAGATATTAAAGTACCAAAAGCAAAATATGTTGGCTACATCAAGGATTATGAGGGTGCCACATTAATGGGATGTGAATTAAATCCAAGGATCCCCTACACGGAATTTTCTGTCATCATCAAAAAGCAAAAAGAGGTGAAGGTTGAAATTAAATGTTTAATGTTACCCTCTATTCAGATGTTTAGAAACAGTTCAGTGGGTGCCAGGTTAGCTCTCTTCTTAGCTTTGGTGCTTAAATTTGACTGCATACTTCTATTAGTTAGAATAATCCCTTCATTCAAGTCCCAGCACCAAAATTTTGTAGTTGAAGCATCAAATTCTAACTTACTGATTTAACAAGAACAAGACTGTTAAAGTACTGGTATTTTGAGGAGTAATTCACAGTTGAATTTTGTGGTACTTAACTAAGCAAAGTCTATTGAGATTGATATTTTTTATGGCTTTGATAGTTCCTTCCCTTCCATATCAGTAGTGTTCATTAGAGTGACATTTAAATGGATGGTTTGTATTGCATGGCCTGTTTTACTTGAAAAAAAGAGGATTATTTTTTTCTGCCATTTTTAAATACATAAATCAAGGGTGGACTGTCTTAATTTCCAGTCTGTCCTTCTTTGGATTTTATGTGAGTTGCTCTTTATTTAGTTCTTGATAATATTCTATACAATAAAGCAGTTTATTAGCAAAATAATTATGATGTTTCCACTTGTGTTTAAATACTTTCCTTAGTTTTTGAAGAAATACAAATTATAATTTGTTCTTTCAAGATTGTTCAAACCTGACTTTTTATTTTGTTAAAAATAATTTTAATGGAACAGTCATTTTTCTTCCAATAGAATGATTTGGCCTGTGCTTGGAGAAGGAAAGACGCTATCTGATTGTTTTACATTTAATTTACAAGGTTTCTTAACTTTACTTATTGGGAGAGTTTTCATATGTCCATACAACAGGGACCATAAGTTTTTCCCCTTTCATTTCTGCTTGGCTGCGTTACCCTTCAGATTCCAGGCTACTGCTGGACATGCCAGCTGCCCCTTAGGGATGGGATCTTGTCAGTGTGGACAGTGGATGTGTCTCTTGTAGCCTGTTACACCTTAGGCATGCCTAATTGCAGTAGTGCAGTTCTGGGCCCAAACCGTCAACTTAACTTCCGAAAACTTGTTAGTTTTCAAAATTTTGCCTCTGGGACTTCTTTATTAGCTTTCTTCACTCTCTTATTTGTTGGGATGTCCAGATTATTCTAAAGAACTTGGAGACACTCCTCTTGTAGATAAAGTGCCTTGGTCCTCCAGACATTTCATGTCTAAAATTATTAGGAAGAAAGCTGCTGTTATGCACTGATCTGTGCTGTTGGTCTTCTCTGAGAATAATTACATACAGCTTTGGAACTGCATCTTAGGATTGCCTGCCTAACATTGAAAACACCAATCAGGCCTTTTACTCTCCCTGTTGCAAGGAAATTTAGAAATAGCCCTCAGTCTGCAGCTTCATGAAAAGTGTTTGCTTGTCTGTGCACATCAAAGGCAGTGAAAATGCTACCTGGACATAAAAAGAATTTTGAATGTTGACAGTTGATATTATGAACCGATTTTCTTGAATGCTGGTATTGGCCAGTACTAGACATCACACTTTTCAGGATCTGTCCTTTTAAAAGCGAAATTTTTCATGGGATCTAAGCTTTTATTTAAAGAACTGGAGTATATGCCTATGGCTGCTAAGACCGTATCACCTGACACTGTACCAGTAGCTTGTTTACAGTCATTCTGGAAAATATGACAAGTCCCTCTATGCGAAGCTTTGTGACCTCCTGACTTGTGAGTAATCACTGGTACTGATTGAACAGCTTGCTTTAATCAGCAAGAGTCACTAGTTCCTAAATTATAAGAAAGTCTTAGGTTGGATTTAATAATTAGTTTGAAATAATTTTCCTATTATGCTGGAATATGCCCATGGTGCTGTTGTATACTGTAGTCCTCTAAACATTTCTAAGCTCTTTTAAAAGTCTGGTTTTATCTTTTTCTCTTCTTTAAGAGGAAATACTATGTATGAGGGAGTGAAGGTCCTTAATATAAAAATATGTCCATTTTTATTATTTCCAAAGAAAATATTCTATCAAACTGGCAGTCTGCATGGCTGTACATTTGTTTACTCGAAGTTATGAAGTTTTGGAAGTCACATATCCAGGACACACAAAGCTTAGAGAAGTAGCTAAGTGGGTATCAAGTGCACGAAAGCAAATTGCTTAGAATTTGAGGTGATAAGATTGCAAAGTAAAACAGAGTGTACCCAGGAGTGGGAAAAGCCTTTCCCTAGCATTTGCAAAGAGAGTAGAACTTTGGTTCTGAAGAGTGGCATAATTCTGACATCCTCCAGAGAAAAGCTTTCGTGATAGTATCTTTGATTGATACATAAGCAACTCCTACGGATAGATATGTGGAGACTTTGAAGTGAATGGGTTATTTCTAAAATTTTGGAATATGAACATATATGTACATCAAAATACTTGCATTCAATATTTGCCTTGAAATTTTTGATCAGCTGTGCTGAAGCATTTCAGAAGTTCCAGCTGTTATAATTTTATAGCCAGTTCTCAAACCTCCTTCCAGAAAATTTCCTTCACTGCCTCTGCTCTTGTCTTCCCAAGAGCTATGCAGCTTGTGATCAATAGAGCAAGCAATGACTCCTTTTTTTCTAGATTTGTGCCAAAATAGCTGAGAAACTTAGTAGCTTCATTTGCAGAATCAGGTAGCTCAGCCCTGTTACCAGCTTCATGGAAAAGGAATGCAAGGTTAGGAAGTGAGTGTGTTTCTGTTCATCATAGTTTTGCATTAATCCTCTGGGTTACTTTAGACCAAATAAATTATTTTTTGTTTTCTCTGCTGCTTTATTACAGATCATTAAAAAGCTCATAGAAAGGAAGCAAGCTCAAATACGAAAAGTTTATCCTGGCCTTTCTTGCTTCAAAGATGGAGTTCGGCAGATTCCTATAGAAAGCATTCCTGGAATTAGTATGTATCAACTTCTTTTCATGTTTCATCTTTTCATGAACAGAAGCAGAATAGCCCAAGAAAGGTCCGAGACTAGAAATACTGATGTAGTCATATAGTTCTTTTTGATTAGAATGTAATTGGTTTGGTCTGCTGATTTGATTTCTGTGAAGATTGTTGTGTTTCCATTACAACTGCTGTCTTTGAGATTTCCCTAAGGCATCCCAGGCTGATCCTCTTTTATGTACGTGTATATTATTTTACTTATATGTGATCCCTCTTCGATTTGTATCACAGTGTAGGCATCAGTTTCCTTCTGGCACCATTTTAATGCACTGTACTCCTGAACAACATTGATTTCTGTGCTAGGCATGAACTTACAGGACAAAACAGAATTAAAAAAAAATTAAGTATCATATTTTGGGGGACTTTTTTTCAGCCATGCTTTTCTGCAATTTATTCTTTGTCCCTGGGGAATCAGATTGGATAATTTTGTCATGATTATTCTTTACAGGGGTGGGTTGCAGTAAAAGATGTATTGAATTATTGAAAAAAATGTGTTTCATATAGAAATATTTTAGAATCTTTTCAGCAGTCTGGAGGAAGAGTCATGTAGGAAATTGAATGGAGCTGTGGGCTAGATGGTTATGTTATTTATTAGGAGTAGCTTTTATTAAAACAAACCCATTTTACTGCAGAAGTGCTGAAATGGCTTTTCTTCTTTGAGTTGCAGTAACTCAGTTAATGTTTTGAATGTTTTGACCTACTGTAGTTCCCATATAATATCTCATGTTCTTGGTGTATAGGAGAGACTGGCTGGAAACCCAGCGGAAAGGAAAGAGGGTAAGTGCTACACAAAGAATGTTGAAGCAGTTGGAATATTCCTTTGAGAAAAGTCTTTAAGCAATGTCACTTGATATTTCCTTTCATCCACTGGAAATCAAATAATCTACAAGAGATGAGTTCTTAATGGTATTTTTTATTTTATTTTTTATTGTGAGCAAGTGTGGTTTGGGTAGTGGGATTCTTTTTTGATGATTTTTATTTGGGTTTGTTTGCTTGTTTTAGATTTTATTTCTTCCATAAGATGTTTGAAATTTTAGAGTTGCTTTTAGGTAAGATGCAAATTGTAGGAACGAAGATAAGGGACTCAAACTAATCCTTTTGTATTCATATTTTCCTTCAAGTAAGGAGTCCAAGGATCCAGATCAACTTTACAGCACATTAAAAACCATCCTGCAGCAAGTGAAGGTGAGTGCTAGTTCTAGTTTACTTTCTGTAAAGATTTTAAAATTATTTCCAATATCTAGTTTCCATATTAGATACCTTACTTTTTTCTTTACCAAAGAGCCATCAAAGCGCTTGGCCCTTCATGGAACCCGTGAAGAGAACAGAAGCTCCTGGATATTATGAAGTTATAAGGTTTCCCATGGGTAATGCCATTAACGTTTTTTAAGTAGAGTTTAAAAATCATTATAGCTGCAGACATAGCAGATAAATTTTAATCTGATTGTTTTATGGTAAAAGATGTATGTTACTTACAGCTGAATACCTTGCAGCTCTGAAGTGTCAAGAGTGTGATGCTGTCATTTGAAATGGATGAGTGCTCTGTGACCTTTGTGAAACATGTATGGTGTATGTATCTGAAATCTTAGTGTGCCCTAGAGAACCCTAACAAGCTCTTAAATGGTGCAGTCAGCTAGAAGCTTTCAGGACTGAGCTGGTATAGGTGAGTTGTAGGGATATGTTCTTGTGTGTGGTAACTGGTCATTGCAGATCTTACTCATATGTTAAAAAATGTGAAGGCAAACTTTCAGGAACACCTGAGCATTTGAGTTGCTTTGAAATGACGGATTTAAGATTTCTAAATCATATAGAGAAAACATTTTCAAAGGTTACAGGGTTTTCTAACTAACGCTTTGCTCCAATTTAAGTTTAGGAAAAACGCTTCATGCAACTAATTTTCAGCTTTGTCTTTTAGATCTGCCACAGTTGTCTGAGGTGTTACATATATTTATTTCTTTATTTTTACTTATAAGTAACACAGCTATTGTTTATGTAGGATTGCTCACAAAGGGAAGTACACAACTGCTAATAATGTTTTTCTTTTGACTGCTTCTCTTATGACCCAGCTTTTGACTTCTGGGACATATAATTTCAATGATAATTCAGTGATACTCTAAACGAATGCTCGATTTGTACTGCACCAGATCTAAAACTGAATTCTGGCACTGCTTCCTCATTTATGCAATACTCACCTCTATCATTCTGATTACAGTTTCTGAACCCTTTAATATTGTTAGAGAATGAAATACAGGTTCATGGCAGGCTACTAGCCGTCAGTTTCTCAGAGAATAAAAGTATTGGTTCATGTTGCTTTGTATAGGCTCCAAGCCCATGTATATCAATTTAGTTTAATTATTTTTTTATATTCAACTTATCATTCCCAAATAGCAGATGTACATATACTTTATGTATATAAACCAATAGCTGGCTTCCTGTATCCCCAACACAAATTTATTTTCTACCAATGAAGAAAAAGAATGTGAATCCCCTTCTGTGGCAGTTTTCTCTATCTGCTTTTCTGAGCAGATCTAGCTCAGAAATCTGTTTAATTTGAACAGTGGTTACAAATAACTTACCTGAGTTGGCAAACTCAAAGCAGGAATGTTGTCTGTCCTTTCCTTGTTCAGATGCATTACTCTAGAGGTAACTTTGAGGATTAAGCTGAGGTCTTTGGTTTAGTTTTGCTTTGTTTTTTTAACTAAGGAACCCAGCATGACTAAACTGTGCCTTGATTCCTGATTAACTTCAGAT
The DNA here is from genome assembly GCA_013399835.1 of Leptocoma aspasia. Lineage (NCBI taxonomy): Eukaryota > Metazoa > Chordata > Aves > Passeriformes > Nectariniidae > Leptocoma > Leptocoma aspasia. The sequence goes on from VXAX01003646.1 coordinate 1,175,097, forward strand.
TTCTTTCTGCTTTCCCTGCCAGCATGCTGATACTGTAAAAAGTTGCTCAGGCAAGATATAACAGTTGCCTTTATGTTTGTGTACAGACTAAATTGTACAGTTTTTGAGAGGTATGGCTGTAATTTTTTTTACTACCTCCTAAGGTCAGTTCTCATGTATAAATGCTTTTTTACCCCTGTTTTAAGTGCTCTTCAGGTGCTCTATCAAGCAATACTCTTCGGGGTTTTTTTTCCCCTTTTCATCTGCCATTCAAAAGCTGTATGGCTGAGTGACAGATGGAACCAAACTTTTACTGTACTTAGAGGAGAACAGCTTAACTCTCTAGCCAGGCAACATTTGCTTTAGGGTGAGCTGAGCAGCCTTCTCAGCTGGGTGCTATAATTAGTCCATGAATATCTGGTTTAGATATAGGCACCTGAATTTCAGCCTTAATGGAAGTTGAATGAGCCTTTACTTTTGCAAAATATTGTGCAAAACTAGGGAGTGGCAAATTCTGTACCATTGGAAAAAGTATTTGAGAGCATCCATCAAACTTTCCTTAAATAATCCCACCTTGTCAATTTGACAGGGTTTCCTCTTTTAATAAATTCAAATCTTCCTTAAAAAAACCAACCCCTCAGAACCCCTAAACCATTACCAAAACAAAAATACAACCATACTTTTAAATCTGAAGTTAAAAAGTATAATTCCTTTGCATTGGAGGTCTTTGGTCTCTGTTGTCCTTGCAATACTCATTGACACTAGGTCTTCTTCATTTCAGCTACTTCTGTTACAGTTTCACAAAGGTGCTGCTGATGCCTGGCTCAAGCATTGCTAAAAAAATAGTTGTTAGAGCATCTGAGGTGAGAAAAGCCAAGGCATCCAGCACACCTCCTACTACTTCTATTCCTGTACTCACTCCTAAAACACTTGTAATGTAGACAGAAATTTTAAACGCCTGATAAGAATTACTGGAAAAGTGACTATGTGGAGAACACTGAGATGATTTACATATGTTATGGATGACTGATTTTAGTATAAAGGAGAACACTTCTTAAAAAATGTTCTGTAAGTAAATGTTTTGCATGATGCTCTGAAGGCAGGGGCGATCAGTTCTCACATGATTCTTAGATTCTTAAAACGGATCTACAGCTATAAACTCTGAAGAGGTAATAAAATATATGTAGAGCATAGAACAAATTTAATCTTTTTTTTTCAAGGCTACAAATCCTGCTTGTATTGCAGACCAATGCATCTTCTCTGCTGTGTTTGCACAGCAGTAAGGATTTTATTTAACATACATGTTTTGTGATGTTTAAATTCTTTGCCCATATACCCCTCCTCCAGCAGAGCTGAGAACAGGTTGTCTCAGGACAGTCAGAAGAGCATTAGGGACATCTACTACCCACAGAAAACTCAGAGCTCTAATTATGAGAACATAACAAAAAAAGCTTTAATGTTTTGAAGAATTAAAAATAAACGCTACATAAATTCATCCTCACAGTGAAATATTGCTTAGTTCCAGCAGCTCAGTTGCTTTTGAAGCTAAAATACAGACCATGCCTTAGATGAAGGCAATTTCCATTCCAAATCCTAGCTTTGCCAGCTCATGTTAAATGGCAAATCAGTCTGAAGGGAAATTGCACACAAAACATATTTGAATCCAACGCTGTTAATCTATTTTTCTTCTGTGCAGATCTCAAAACAATGAGTGAGCGCCTCAAGAACAGGTACTACGTGTCTAAGAAATTATTCATGGCAGACTTGCAGCGAGTCTTTACAAACTGCAGAGAGTACAACCCCCCCGAGAGTGAATACTACAAATGTGCCAATATACTGGAGAAATTCTTCTACACAAAAATTAAAGAAGCTGGATTAATTGACAAGTGACACTGTCTTTTTTACAACCAAATAGTGTGCCTATGTTATGGACAGGGAAAGCCGTTCTATATCTGAGTTGTGGGACTTTCAAGAAACTTCTGTTTAATACTTAGCACTTTTAAAAACCCTTTTAGTTTTGCAAACATGTATTATACTGAAGTTACAAAAATTATTTTATTAAAATGCTTTATAATGTATTTAATTACGGAATATTTCTTTTGTGTGCCGATTACCTTATGTTCCTAGTAAGTTTGTCAGCTACAGCCTCAGAAACCCCACAAACATGGGGGAAGTTGCACATGTTTGGGAAGATGAAGAAAATTCCCAGACAACAGATGTTATAGCTTACCTAATGTTATAGCTTACCTAATGCAGTACCTATTTGATAAAGTTTTATTATTTTTTCCAGTAAAAAAGAAAATCGTATGGGAAAACAACAGGTGTGGGGGGGGGTTCTGAAACACTTGTTTCTTTGTAGAATCTTTTTATAAGATATTATTTTTTAAAAGAAACACTCAGCTGGTTGAGAAGCTGTGAGAGAAGAGCAGTCAGTTCTGAAAAAGGACTGCCTGTGATCTTTGATAGATGCAAGTTTTTCTATTCATTTTCAGTTTTGATAAATATTTTACCTGCAAATTGTAATCTCATAACCAGTCTTTTAAAAAAAAAAGGAAAAAAAAATCTGGCTAGATGCGTAATGTCATAGTGACTTGGCTTATGCAGGACATAAGTACCCAAAATAACTTTAGAGACTACTTTGCATCTACTAGACAATTTTAATTGGCTTAGTAGAGTTAAGGTTTTATGCACTTCATGATCCACCCTACTTACTACTCCTCACTGCTAAATTCTTTAGATTGTTCAGCAGAAACAAGACTATTGTACACAAAGGAAGATAACATAGGACAGCTTTGAGCTTAGATACTTGGCTCTGTGGTAAACTGGATTTTCTACCAACATTTATTGTAAATGCATATTAACTGTGATTATTTAGACCCAGGAACATATTAACACTTTACAGTTCTTAGTATATCTTCAAAAAGAACACACACTCATATATACAAATAATATATATACATTTTGCTGCTTACCCAGTATTTAAGAGGTACACCTAAATCCTTAATAGAGATCAGTACAGGCCAAAAAGCTGTCCCTTGACATTTTCTAATTAGAGTTTGTAAATTATAACTGCTTTTGTGAAAAACAGATTAAACTTTCATTCTTGGTGTTTTATATTTACAGATGTTACACTGGTAAAATTCAAGTTATGAGACTGATAAAACCAAGCCTGTGCTGTGTCAAAAGAATCTATTCCTGCAAAATGCCTGTGCAATGTTAGGTCACAGATCAATTCAGCACGGAGATGTCAGGAACTATCTAGAAGTAGTAAATGTGGTACCCAAGGTATTCAAAATGTTAATGCTGGACTTGCCATCGTGTTTTGTATGAATTTAGTCTGACCTACATTGGGATCTATAACAAAGGTACAGTGAGTACAGTGACTTTTTCTTTAATAGCCAGAACAGGATACTATAAACTTGTTTTGTAGATTGGGCCTACAGATGCACCTGTTAAGCTTGGTAACCTGTGAATTTTTGTTATTTTCAGAGTAGATTTTCTTATTGTCTTTCAATCAGATTGTCTCTTCTATATTGAAACGTGTTTTCTAATTTAAGAATTAATATTTTCATAGATACTGTGCAATAAAGTTATGGTAGGATATGTGGTTTTGCAAATGCTTTAACAGCTGATGAACTTTACATTTGTCAAATTAATATATTGTACTGGTACAGAATAGTTTTAAATTATATATGTACAAAACCCTACTTATTTTGGTCTCTTTTTTTATTACTTGGTACTTGTGATACAAACATACATACTGAAGCAATTTCACAACCAAGCACAGTGAAGCTATAGGAGTGCTGTCAGTGCCTCTTCCAGGCAGGATAGAAAATATGTGAAATGGCCTCTGAGTTCATCAAGAGCACAATGGGCTGAGCTGAGCTGTGATCAGCCCAAGTAGCATTCCCAGCTTTATAGTAATTGAGATACAGTGCTGCTGACTTTGCTGTTCCAAAGTTTTGAATTTTTCCCTTCAAAGCATGCTTAGCTATTTGCTGGTATTTGCCTTCAAGAGTCCTTTACTCACAATACATAATATATGTAGCAGCCAACTACAGTCCAGGTTGAGCTTGCACCATCACCATATGGTCACATCAACAAAGCCTGCTCCTGTTCAGTATGTGACAGATAATTAGAGTAGGAAGAGATTTATTTCCCCCCCACTCACTCAGATTTGGTCCTGTGAAAGTGTTCTGTTCTGAGGACAGCAGCAGTAGCCAAGAGCTGTTTTACTGAACACTTCTAGCAAAAGCAGCTGAGATCAGGAAGGACTGATTTCTTCCTTACGCATTTCCATCACTTCAATTTTTCAAGATTGCTCCATCCAGTAAGAAAAAAACCACCCAGACCCACCGTATCTGCCTTGGGCTGCTGTGCAATCACCCTGTTCTTTTTCTCTCCCTGATAAACCAGCTGTTGCAGATTTGTTTCATGAAAGAGCACCTGAGGTTCACAGAATACCCTCAAAGATCATTAAGTGCACCTCTAACATGAATTGCTGACACAGGGATTGGACCCACAACCTTGGCATTATTAGCACCACGGTCTAACCAATGTAGTTCAACCACTCTGCTTAGCTTCCTCTAGTCCTAGAATTCCAGGCTGAGATGGTGAGGCCTTGTGGCTAGAATTTTAGGATACAAAGGTAAAACTAAGTTTCCATTCAAACCTCTGAAGGCTGTGTTGAGAACAACTATTTTCAAACACTCAGTAGCTGCAGCTAATATTATTGTTGAAAGCCATGGAAGAAGTTACAAGTAAAATAGTAATTAACAGTTTTACTACAGAGAGGGAGAGATCTTGCACCTATTGAAGTGGGACAGGCAGAGCTGTCCCACTTCAAAACAAAGGAAGAGCTTATAGTTTTTGTGTTTTCCCATTAGGTGTTTGGAATGTAGCTTTCATTTGGGTATTCACAAACCCATTAATACCTAAAAGTATTAAGTATTAAGCAAAATAAAAGTAGTTTGAGTGGTGGACAGTTGGTAACACTGTTGTTCTCATATGCAGCCTAGTGTGGCACCAAATAGCACAAGCTCAGCTGTGGCACCTCTTCCTCTGGGAAAGGCACTGAGCAAAGCAGGGACAAAATTTATTATGAACTGTTATCAATGTCCCACAACAGTTGGGACCCCAAGTGGAGCCTTCTTCACCAACCTTCATGAGAAATTTACTTGCACTCAATGCAGGACCAACTATGCCTAAATTGCTGCTTTTGAGAGCTGCAGCTACAGAATCAAATTGCAGCTGCTAAGCTGCTTCTAAACAGTGCTTATGCCACCACATAAGATGGGGACAGAGTACACAGCCCTGTAATGCCCACTGCTGACATTAGTGTCCTTGGAGCAGCTATGGAAACTGCCAAAAGAACACCAACCCACTCAGAGCTGTTTCCAAAGACTAATATGTTTATTATAAGATTTGACATGAAACTAACAACTATCACATAAACAAGATCCGTACAAACACAGTTATTAAAAAGACTTGCTGCTCAAAACATTTTAAGTGCCTAAAGTTCACCCATGCAATGACATTCACCATCTTATCCATCAGAGAGTTCTCAGATACTCCCAGATCTGTTCAAAAGGAACTTGAATAGAATCACTTTAGTTATAAAAGTAATCAATCTATGTCATTAAAAATAAGTCACTAGAATAAATCCAGGCCCCCTTAGTCTGATATCCTTAATACTAGACACACAACTATTTACATATTTATATAACATATTGTGCAACAAAATATTTCATCTAGGAAATTACTTTCTTCATGGCAGAAGCATGGTTTTGCTGAAAATCTCAAAGACAACTAACCAATTTCTCACTGTATCTTTTCATAGAATCTCTCTTATGAGAAGATCGTTTAGCATCTTTTTTCGGCTTGAAAATTGGAGAACACAGGAACTTTGTATCTGTAAATGGATCTCCCCTCCTGAGTTTCCTGTTTAAAAAAAAAAAAAAAAAAGGCAAAACTGAGTTCTATTCCCTACATCACTTGAAACAAGAACTTTTAGCTAGTAACTTCCATTTCACACAAACTAGGCTGTATTACTAACGCTAGACTTCTCTGACCTCCTTTGTTAAGGTCTCATTTTCAAGAGCTAAATAAGCCTTTTAAATCCTCTACTGGATTTGATATCATGAACTTTATATCAAACAAAAGGAAAGTAAAGACACCTACCCTGCAATACTTGGTTCTTTATAGCTCACAGTAACAGTACAGCTTCGCCGCTTGCGTTTTGGAGACTGAAGTCCTCCACCCTCAGGGACAATTTCTGCATCCCCAGTGCTGGGGAGCACTGCAGCTGTATTGGTGACATCACAGAGATGCCCACGAGATGGCTCAGAAGGCTGCCCTGTGAAGAAATCAGGCACAGTTCAGTTCATTCAGGTAAGTGAGCTTAAAAGAAAATCTAACCATTCTTAAAACATTACTCTTTCAGTTGGTATTAAAAAAAAAAAACCCTAAAATAAAAAAGCCTAAACCTCCTAAACAGTGTTATCTTTCCAGGAAACAAAACCAATTACAAAACACTTTGTACTTACTAATAGATTTATCACTCAATTTGTTTTCAGTCTCTTCTTCATGACAGAGCTTCTGCTCACGCTGTGCCAAACATCTTTTAGACCTTGGCCTTGGATGGATTGGTGATGTAAGGCTCTCATCCACTGAACTTTGCCTTTTCTTTGATTTACTTTTGTAAGGCTCATAGAGGCTGTCATCTGAGTCACCTGCAGTACTGCTGGACTCAATGGTATTGGTTTCAGCTGGGTCTTCTTCGTCCTCCACTTCAGTATCGCTGTCGTTCACCTTGTTTTGTCGAAAAGGTGTAAGATGGACACTCTCTTCCAAATGAAAGTCATAAGCATCACTGATGCCACCCAAGAAATTCAGCTTTTCCTTAGAAGTCTCTTTACCCAGTTTTCCTGGTCTTTGTTGGGAAATAAGTGGCCACCCCAGTTTTCCTTTCTGGCGCTTTTCTTTCCTTCGTTGAGGGTTTTCTCTGCTTTTACACTCTGGTTGTTTAAGATCAGAATTACGTTTTAATTTCAACTGTGTAGTTTCAGAATTTTTTTGCCTCAATGCCAGCTCTGAATCGACCTTGCTTTCATTCAAGTGAGGAAGAGCTGTGTTTATATTTTCTGTAGCACACTTCTCTAGACTTTCCTCAAGCCTAATTTCATTCTCTTCAGAAAGTTCTTTTACTGAATCAGGTGCTTCTAAATGGTCCAGGACACCAGTACAAATTACACCAGGGTTCCTCATCTTCGAAAAGTGACGTCTGGTGGATACACTTTTTGGTAACACACTACCAAATCCAAACTTTACACTTGATGAAACATTTTCCAGTTCTGGTTCTGTGTTGTTCAGTTGAAAATCAGACGGCTGTCCTGTAATTGAGGGAAAATGTCGTATTAAAGGCAAACAGAAAAACCATGTTAAGATTTTGTGCAAAAATTCTGAACCTGTCAAAAACTCAGACTATTTTTTGGGTTTTCTCAACATATTTTTATAAACTAGGATTTGGTAATTGAGATAAGCTCTGTTTAATGTAGCTTCGATGCAGAAAGCAGTTAGGTAATATAACACTTGTATTTTCCTCTAAACTGTTCCTTTTGGAAAGGTTATTTGCAGGTCATTTATTTTTCTAAGTATTTTGCTTTGTTAACAAGTTTTTATTGATTTCATAAATGCTAATGACTGTATAAAGGCAATTTTACTTGGTTGAACTGTTTGGTAGATAATGAAACTGGACTGCAGGTATAGAGAAGATAAAGCCGTTTCAAATTCCTCCCCATGTTGTTAGACATCTTCATTCAAACATTTTACCAGTGGATAGCATTAATATTTCTCCTTCATGACAACAAGCAGAAAATTACTAATCAATTCCTTCAAAAGCAGCAACTTGTACTCACACATTGTTTTCCTAGTTTAAAATAACGTCTGATACTTTGATTTAGTTACCTTCACTTGGAATTATTTTGGTAAAGGAAATGTCACTGTCAGATTCCACACAGATCTTTGACAAAGAATTTCTGTCACCACCAGCTTCCAGCCCACTTGGAAGTACAGTACCATCTTCAAGAACACACATTAGAGGTCCTCTAGAGAAAATAGCAAAGGTAGTATTAACTGAACAGCAATAAAGAACAGTTGTCATTACATTGGGTTTCTTCCCTTTTCCGGTCAGAAAATTAAACTTCCTGTAACAGAGCTTCCAAACATAAACAGGCATTAATCAATAATACTTACATTGATTGTGCTGGTCCTGTGACACTGCAACTGTTTCCAGGACCTGAAGAAAGCACTCTCTGACTCTGCCAACAAAATAAATCTTACTGTGATTAAATGGCTAAAATGAGCTTGCACCATCTACAAATTTTAGACAACAGCCAAGTTACCCAAGGAAGGACCAGAGAAGCCCTTGACTCTTTCTGTCTAGCTAAAACCAAGCGCTGTGGGTGTTAGCCAGCCACCTTCTCGGGCTCTGCACATCAGCACATTCATCACCTGTCCAATCCTACAGCAAGTGGACAGGGGAAGGAACTGTGCACAAAACCCCAGAAAATCAGGGCGCCCCAACCACTGCCTAGCAGAGCCTCAGTCCCACTTATAACCTACTGACACACCCCCACAGTGTGCACCCCTGGGATACTGGGAACTGTGGTACTAGTCCTTCCTCTGAACTAGGGCTCAGATCTAAAAATCTATGTGCATCTTTGGTGGAAGGAGTGAAGGCAATCAGTAACAGAAGTCCTGCTCCTCAAGAGGAAAAGGCACCTACCATGTCTATGGAACACAAATTCTTTGCTGGGCCAAGGAGAGTGACTGAGTCCAGTAAATTCTGAGAGACTTTGGAAATTATCTCATTCAAGGTTGACAGTCGATTCTAATGGGCAAAGGAAGAACAGTAACACTGTTACTATCATACTCTAGTATCAACTACAAGCTTATCATCATTATGAGATAACTAAAATCTGAAGAAACCTCTGTCAGGTGCCTTCACATGTGACAAACCCCCTATAAAAGTCTCAAAAGATAGACTTTAAATTTTTTTAATTTAATATTTTTAAGATTTTATCTTTACTCTTTCTTATTTTAAGTAAATGAGAAAGAGTAGTGACAGAAAAAAAAAATCATTACCAGGTGTCAAGGTAGCCAAACCAGCAGACCAAGTTAGGTGAAAAAAGCCCTGTTGAACATGCTGGGTTAATGTTTTATGAAACATTTAAGATCATAAAGATATCTATCAATGGACTGGTACAAATTCTGATGTTCAGCTTCACCAGCTCATATAGTTATTATTAAAAATACCTCCACATGTCCTTGGTTTTGCTGTAACCTGTGATTTCTTTGCAAGTCAAACATCTGAGCCTTCAAAATGTGATAATCTTTCCTCAGCTGAAGAATGGTAGCTTCCGCTTCCCTCAGTTTGAGCTTTTGTTCTTGCAAGGACAGAGCCAGATCTCTGTTGTTTGCTTGAAGGATCTTTATTTTGTTGGAGTTGTTGGCTGCAACACAACAATGAGTGTTTCAAATGGGATCGAAAAGAAAAAAAAAAAGAAATTATAAATTCTAAGATACTTAAGCATCTTACTCGCTCTTTTGGCCTTTACGGCGGAGAACTGCGTAGTTTTACCCAGCCTTGACCATTTCTGCGTTCTTTTCTCTCTCATACGTTGTTTTATATCACTCAGACTGTCTTTGAAGGACTTCCTCGAGTATTCTGCCATCTTCTACCTTTAAAAGTAGAAAGGGTGAGGAACCCACGAAACCTGCGGCTGCACCACGCGCCCCCAACGCCAAAAGAAAAGGCACAGGGACAGACGAGTGAAGCTCGGGGCAGTTTTAAGCGGAGGTACACACACAGCAGCGACCCACAACCAGGAAAAGACACGCAGCTCCGGCCGTTCCCACCGCAGCTGCTGCGGCGTGGCCGCTGACCCGACCGCGCCTTGGCCGAACGGCAAAGCGCTCGGTGCCCGCGGCGGGCCGGGGCGGGCTTTAAACACCGGGACCGGAGCCAAGAGCTCGGCTGGGGGCCGACAGCCGGCCCCCTGCTCCCCAAACTCTGCAGGCACAGCGTCCCAGCACCCCGCACCGGCCGGCCGTACCTCCTCGGAAGGGCGAGCGCAGAGCCGGGCACCTCCCCGCGACCGGCCGCGGCCGCCCGAGCCCCCAGCGGAGGCGGGAGGGCCCGCAAGGATGCGGCCTCAGCGGCGGCCCGGATTTTCCCTCGTCCCGCAGGCCGGTGCTCCCCTCTGCGCACGTCCGGCCCCTCGGCTCCCCCAGCCCGGCCGCGCCCGGGAAGGGAAGCGCAGCAGCGGCCGCTGGGCCCCGCGGGGCGGCACCACCCGCGCCCGCCGCCACGCGCCGTTCAAACGCCGCCGACGCCGCCTCCCATTGGTGCGTCCCGAGCCTCGCGTCACGCGCGAGCGCCGCGCGCACCCCCGCCTAGCCCCGCCCACCTCCGGCACCGCCTCAGCCACCGCGGGGCGGGGTGAGGAGCTGGGAGGTTAATGGGAGATTAAAGTGCTTCAGCTCGGGTGGTTTGTTGCCTGTGGCCGTTCTTACAGCGGGAACCTCTCGCAGTCTGGAGTTGCACTGTGGGAGTTACCCAGGGCCAGGCCGTGAGGTGTAGGACGAGCGCGAGAGGAAAGCTCGTGTCCTTACGAGCGGTTTGGTGGGTGAAGGTGCGGGCGTTAAAGTCTCTGAAGCGCGGCCTGGTGTCTCTCCTAACTTCGGGCGGCAGGTTTGTTGCAGAGCCCAGACAGCTTGGCTCCTGAAACAAACAAGGGTCTGCACAGCCTCAATTTCTGAGCTTTAAACAGTAAGATAGTGGGTTCAAGGGGGGCAGTGTGCGGTAGGCGGTTCGGGAAGGCTGTACCTTCCTAGTACCTCAGCAGCTGGGAAAGGGAGAAGGCAACATGCGGCCGGGAGTTTGGGATATAAGGAGGTCCTCCGAAACCTCGAGAGAGAAAACCCTGCATGTGTGTGCCCAGTGGGCTCTCCCTTTATTCGAATAAAGTTGCAGGACTCCTCTGTCCCATTTTTGGACATGTGGTTTTTCGTGACAAGCATGAGGGAGCTTACATCTTCTATGTGCTTATATGCATCTTTACCACGGCCTGCTGAACCTTGATTAACCACTGAGAGAAATGGGAGGAAAAAAAATCAGCTAAACCATGTCTTATTATCAGAATAAATGGAATTCTCGATTCTGTTAAATTAGCGTTTCATCGCTGCTACACTTTTTTTTTTTTTTTTTACAACTATTCCTGATTTCCTGGTTTTATTCATTACAGCTTGGATGTGCTGTGGCAGTCTGATTTCAAACTTGAAAAATTCTCATGGATCATGACAGAAACCATGATGTGCATGCTTTTGTCCTTTCCTGCTCCTTGCAAGGTTGTGTAATTTTTGTTTTTCCAGTTCAGCTTTGAAGGCCTCATCTATGTAGATTTTACAGTAGAATAAATGAATATTTAACTACTCTCCTACTTCATCAGTAAATGCTGTTAAAGTTGGTCTTGCATTCCTGTTAGCAAAGAAGTCCTGCAAGCCCAGCTCTTGATGCAGTGTGACAATCCCCTTTAGAGATGTGAGATCATGTTAAAAAACCCTATTTTCTTTAGGATTCAGCATGAAAAATTATGAGCAATTTACACACATTATAGACCCACTTACTTACTACTAACACACAAAACCACAGCAACCCACTTTCCTCATCTGCTTGATGAGCCTAAGTAATGTACCAACCCATCCTTCCCACCCCAAACAACTCTCCCAAAACAAAATCTTACAGGCCTAGGGGAAAAAAGAAAATAAAGATTTTTAAAAACCCAACCAAGCAACAAAAAAAAAAACCCCAAAACCACCTCAGTTTCCCTTCCTCGCCAAAGCAGAAGAAAAACAGAGGCATACTGGACATGAAAAAATCACATAGTCTGTAGAAATGCTGGTATTGTATGATTAGCTTCACATCCCCTTCCCTCAGGCCTCTCACTGTTTTAAAGGCAATAATTGGGCACACTCCTCCACTCAGCTGCAGCAAACAGTGTCACCTGGGCCCTTGCAAATCTCTCTGTCTGTAAACATAGATGAAAGTATCTTGTTGGACTCAGCTTCTGGGGGTTGGAGGGTTGTTTTTCAGCTTTTTTTTTTTCCCCAGCTGCTAAGCACAGCTATTCTACTCCAAAGCAATACCTTTCCCTACAAACTTTGTCTTGCTTAAAGGCAGCAGGTGTTTTGCATTTTGCCAAGTAGCAATTGATAGTTCCCAGCACTGCTGGTAAGGTCTTTTATCCATTAGTCATTTATTAGCTTGACACAAATACACTGATTGTGATTAAATGAGCCCTGTTTTGATTAAAAAATAATGCTTTCCTCATTAGTACCTAAGTGCTACTCTTAATTAAATTTTTTTTTGTGGTGAGTATACTTATATCAAGATTAAAAATCCTCTCTTCACCTTATTTTCATTCTGTTGTTTCCATCAATTTTGTTACAGCTCTTTCAGAAACACTTTGGAATCTTTCTGCAGATTATCTTTTATTTCCTGTATTTGAATTTCTATATCCTGATAATCACATTTTCACTGTTACTGAGGTGTGCTCTGTGCATTAGTCTCATCTCTAGACAGTTTTGTTTCTATTAGATTATTTGCAGGTTACACCCTCTGTATCATTTTATTTATTTATAGTGGAGGATTCCAAGTAGTGAATTTTTCTAGCTCAACTGAATCTTTGCTGTAAGCAATTTCACGTTTTCCTCTATAAAGATTGATGCTGTCATTGATGCCAGAGTTGCTGTGGATTATTAGTTTATTTCTAGCGGGTGTACTCATGTGGCAGAACAGCTGCTGCTGCGACTGGAATTGCAGTATGAAAAGATTTGCTCTCATCTTAGATTTATTGTCTTGCATTATAAGGCAAGATTTGCTTCGTATAATGACAGCAAATTACAAGAATCGGGGCCTGATTCTGGGAGCATTCTGGATACTTCTTATCAGAGTTGTCTGAGTGTGATGTTATATGGTGATGTCCAATACATTCTGTTAGGGCTCAAGGTTAGAAAGTTGTTTTTCCCAACTAAGCACACAGTCGGACATGAAATGTCCTATGCAGTTTTAATTAGTTACTTCTATTGCTACCAAAACCAATGTTTTCAAATAAATGAAATTTTAACTTTTTGAGTGAATGCGTATGAGAAGCATTGATAATCCAGTACTTGATGGAAAATATTTTTAAAACTTCTACTGGTTTCAACAACGGGATGAAGTGTATGGCTCTATAAGAACAGATGTTCAGACTTGCTGTATCTACTTTTTCACTCATTTTTGGTGATCGTCAATAGGGCACAGAAGAGCAGCCATGGTGTGGTGACCAATGGCAAGCTTTTGTTGATGCAGGCAGCTGGATAACCTCCAGGTACACAACTTAAATACCCCACCCATCTTTTCAGCTGCTCCACATCCAACACTACAGACAACCACAGTGGTGATGTTGGTACTCTCTGGTGTCAACCATCAGAGTAGCTCAGTTAGGGTGGTAGATACAACTCATGTTTTACTACCTCTACCACAAAGCGGTACAGAGCTAGAAATGACAATGTATGGAATGCAGTGCATACTGTGGACAAAAGGAAAAGTGTATACTATATACTGTTGTGTGTAGTACCAAATTAATGAATACTGCAAAGTGTTCTCTGTTAGAGGACATTCTTAGAAGTGGCTCTTACACACCAGCAGTATTTCCTTCCTTTAGCAGAGAGAGAGGCTGATTAGTGGCACACAGGACTGTCTTGCTTTCCATTACCTTTGGGGCGAGATCATTTATGTCTTGCTGAGCCAGCTCTGTTCTCATTTGCTGTGACATTCCCACTGATGCTGCCTCGCAGTACTTTTCTGCTTGGCCATTGGATGGCTCATTTGTGAGCTGCCTTCAAACTGTTCAGCTCTGATCAGCTCGGAGTAGGATGTTTGTAGCTATCATCGTCTTGGAAGTATCATGACAGGAGTCTAAGAATATTTGATGTGTGGGGACTGCAAGACGCTGATGCACACTCTTCTTCCTGGAAACAGAAAAGCAGTGAACGTTTTTTGAAGAAGCTGGCACAGACATATTTGAGCAAAAAATGTGTACTGGCTTGAGCAAGTTTGGCTGAAAATCCTGTAGAAATAATGACCTGAAAAGATTTTGACAACTGGATAATTGATATTTGTCCTTCAGCAAGGTTAAAAAGAACTATGAGCATTTTTTGGGTGTCATTATTTTTATGTATATCCCTATGTGCTATTTCTTTCACATTTCAGAAAGATTTATCAAATTAGAGCCATAAATTGCTGAAGTTCAGACCATTTCTATTTTGGAATATGTTATTAGTATTACATTCTCTGTTCTAAGTTATCCATAACCACTTTCTAATTACAATAATGCTAATATTTTTCTTTCTCAAAAATAACTTTGTTCTACTTACAAGCAAAACCACAAATATAAGAGGAAAAGAAGCCTGAGTTAATTGAAGCGTGAGGCAACATGTGTTTTATTAAGCTAAAATTAATTAGCTATAAATCAGCATTCCTACATTAGTTGTATCAGTGAATTTTGATGTAAATATGTGTTCTAAATTGTTCGAAATGCATATATATACATAAATCTTTATGTTCTAATTAATTCTAAAATGTTTTCAATTATTAATCAGTTTAAGTAAGGATGTGAAAGATTAATAAGTATTTTGATCTGTTCATGAGAGATATTCCAGAGACAAATATATATGCAGTGATTGTTATATGGGTCAGCTACAGCTGTGTCTTCCACTTTAGACACTCTGAATTATCCATGTCTGAGCTGCCACCAAATCTTTCCTTTCAGTGCCAGGGAAAATCCAGAATCCCAAGCTAGTGTCTTAATCCATAGTAGGATGCAACAATATAAGTGCCAATCTGAAATCTTGATACTACATGGTCTAATGAGCAAAGAGGAATAATGTGTCAAAAGTGTATATTAAATGTTTAACATTTTCTCAACATTTCTGTTGAGTACATATTTTAATTTATCATTGTACCACCTGTCAGTAGACCAGAGCCCTGACTTTCTCCAGTACACAGCAGTTCCAGAGCATGCAATCAGAAGCAATCTCCTCCCCGTCAAATTTTCTACCCCCAAGTCTCCTACTAACCTCTGTCTCACATTATTGAAGTGAAGCTTAGCACTGGTTCTAGGTTACCAGGCAGTAAACTTTTTTTCTTTCTAAGCTTTGAAGGGTTTTTTTTGTTTGTTTCTTTCTTTGGTTTTTTTTGGGGGTTTTTTTTAGCCATTGAATGACATATTTACTGACAAAACTATTTCTTTTCCTTCTGCTGTTTGCACAAATATGTGGCTTTCCACCAGTTATTACCCAGTTTGTCCTGATGAATAAATAGCTCAGTAGTAGAATATGCCACTGGTAGAATTGTAGCATAAAGAGACAAAGGCAAAAATTACCTGCATAGTGGATCTTGATGATAATGATGACGATTATGATGATGATGATGATACTATCATGCATAATGGAACGAAACTCATTCATGGATACAAGAATATTTTAGTGTAGGTTTTCTTAATGCTAATACACTTGCCATAATCTGAGAAGTGAATATTAATCATATGATAATAAGTGCAGAAATCCTGGATCATGATGGAACAGAGTGCCACCAGCTTCTCACTCTTGCATACCTTCTCTCTCTAGGTGCTGTGGTGTCAGTGGAGAGGGTCTTGGTTTACATGGGTAAACCTGGGGTTAAAGCTGACCTTTCTCTTTAAACACAACTACTCTTATATGTACACCTTACATACAAGTATTTATTTGAGGCCTTGTAGTAGTGTGTACATTCCTTACTGGCTCCTAAAGCCACTGGTAAAACATGATGAGAGACAGAGGACTGAAGAAATTAACAGCAGCATTTGGCATGCACATTGGCTGGGGCACACTGGTACTGGGTAGGGAAAAATGTCTTGACAGCCAGCATTTCCTCTAGATCAGAATATTCAGTTAAGGAGGATTTTTATGAAGTGTAGAAAAGTAATTTTCTTTCCTGCTGGGGTTGTATTGCTGCAGTCAGCTCTCAGAGGTTTGGGTCATGGGTGAATGACTTTCAAAGAGCTAATCATTGTTCATAGGTAGGAGACAGAGATATAGATTGGCACTTTGTTCTCTCACAAGAGGTCCTGCACACACACTTTTTACTGACTTTAGTCCACCGCAGAGAACAAGAGAGGGTAGACAGGGGAAGAGGTTATAATAAGTTATATAACTGTAATAACCAAGGATAGACAAAGAAGCAAACACCGTTACCCCACAGTACTCCATTTGGTTCTGCTCTAGGTATGTCACCCATATTAAAATAAACAGGATTGCTTTATTACTTAAACACTTTGTGGGAAATGCTGTGGGTAACACCAGACAGAAAACAGAGGCAAAAAAAGAGTGGCCAGTTCCAGAAAATACCCTGCAACCATAATTCGGTGCTTCTGTTGATAACAGATCTACTCACACTGAGGCTGCAGTTTCTTTTGAAGAAATGAGGGGTTTGAGTGTCAAACACTCATGAGGATCAACTGAAATCGTAACTGTACGGCCAAAATGACATTATAACTTTTGACATTAAAATGGCTTCTAAGGTTTGAGGATGTTTTGTTTCTGTAGCTTAGCTTGCCACTAACATCCTGATATTTACTCGAACAGTTGAAACAGATCTGTCACCAGCAAAAGCTGTAAGTAGCATGACAGCGGCAAAGAGATATGGAAAGACAGCTGAACTGCTGCAGATGTGAACTTCAAACACGACAAGATTTTTGACTGACAGAAAAGTGGAACAGAGGCAGAATTCTCCAAGGTCTGTTATCTTTGCACTTCTCTCTTCTTATGTTCCTCTGTATCTTGGTACCTTTTATCATTCTATTATCATGCTTTGCAACTGTACTGTAGGGTCCAGTGTCACAGTTTTTCATTCCCACAATTTCATCTGGTTTTCTGTCCTTTTGGAATATTGTCTCTCAGCTTTATTGGAGAAATCAGAATAAAAAGGTACCATATTGTTACTTTATATTTATAGGCAGATACAATAGGTATGGTAAGAACTAGAGATTGTATTAAGAGGAAGCAAAAAACCAGTATGTTGAAAAAGACTATGTTTTAATGGATGTTCCATGGTTATTTTAGTTTATTCTGTGTAATTCAAATATTTAAAAATTTAAGAACATTTGAAAAATTAGATACTGTGACCAAATTTCCTTCAATATGAACTATTTAAATCAATAGAAATAGAGCACAGCATTTGTCATGATAAAATAATTGTAAAATCCTGGAATATTACTGAAAAAAAGTAATTAAACTATTATGTCACAAATTTTAATGTAATCAGTTTGTTCACAGAAAGTTTTTCACTGTAGTTAAGCCAACAATTTCTAAAATAAAAGGCTGGGAGGAGACCTAATAAAAAACTTTGAAAATGCTTTAGTACAAAGCAGTTTTATAGAAATTTCATTATATAAATTAGACTGAAGTAATTGTTTGCCAAGAAATAAGCACAAATCTGAACAGAGTTGCTCAATTGACAGTTTTCTGTGCAGATGATGTAGAGAAAATGAAATTGTAGACATGGAGCCCACACAACATGCAGTCACCTTCCTACACATCTCTCCTACCATTTTTGTGTTGGAAAGTAGATGTAGACTGTTGCAGAAGTCTCTGAGTTCCTGTTATATACATTCAGATAAAGCTACTTATTTCTGGCTTTCCTAGTTTAATTCCTAATATTGCACCTGCATCAGATACCCTGGCTGCTGCCCCAGTCAGCAAAGGACATAAACACACACACAAACATACAGATACTCCTGGTCAGCTTAGGCCAGCTAAGAAATGATGGCTAACCCTAGGCCTCTCTTTTTTTCTGTTTTTTAAAGAGGTTTAGAAATACAGGAGTTCTAGAAATAGGAGGAAGATACTGCTATGCATAAAGTAGGAGTTCAATGTGCACACCATATTTTATCTGATTGCCTGTAGACTGAACAACCACATATTACCCAGCTGCAAACCCATTTTAATTCTGTTATTTTTATATAATTTGTCAGACTGTGCATTATTTGATAGTAAAGAGGCTTAGGTCTTAGCACCTGGTCTTCTGTAGTCAACTGGAGTACTTACTAGTGAGCAAGGAACGAGAGAGTCTGCAGTTGACATAATTCTTTTGCTAAAAATAATGTTTTCTTGTGTCTGCCTTAGTACTAACTTATTGTAGCTTATCTGTTGCCTTGTGAAAATTCACTTCACCTTTTTTTTAATCCTGAAATCTTACACCGAAGTACAATTTAAAATAAGAATTACCAGATATTTCAACCGAGTATTTATTTTCTTCAGTGCAGCCTTCAGCACAGATTTTACTAAGATCTACACTTTCTTTTTATAATTTGTATTTTATTCTACCAGCTTATTGCTCTCTGCTTCCTGATTAAGCTGCTGTTTGCTGGACAGTCAGTTTACAGTTTGGGATAACTGTGATTTTTAATGCTGGAATGGGTGTCTTCTTATGGGCCAGTGGAATTTGGTGTTGCTAGCTTTTGTTAGAGACAATAACACTAACACTAAGTGTTCAGTATTCCAAGGATTCCATTTCTCACTAATTGATACTGAAGTCTGTAAGTCATAAAATGTCTGCAATTTCAAAGGAATAAAGTCCTAGATGCTGAGGACAGGATCTTGGTGAAAATCTAGAAAAAAAACCCCAATATTTTTATTTGGCCCTGATCTTCAGCATGGAGAACACGTGTAATTCCCACCCCCACACACCTCCCCCCTCCATTAGGTGCAGTGTCAAACTAATAAGGAATCTAAGCAAAAATCTGTCTTTTAGAAGAATCTCAAGGTGTTCTTCAAAAGGAGTCAGCTCAGATCCAGAGGTGATTTTCCTTGCTATTTTATTCACAACCCCTTGCCCTTTCTCAGAATAAAACCAGGATCTAGGACACTAGCAGCTTCTATTGGTCTGCAAGGTTGTCTGTTCCCTCCTGTGACAAGATGCAGCGTGGAATACAGCTTTGATGTGAAGTGCCTCAGGCTTTCATCTTACAATGAGCTCCCCCAAAAGATCAAAAAAATTCTAGGCTAAATAAAGCTAAACTTTGTTTAAATAAATAGTTGCATTTCTACTTTTTTATATAAAGAAAACTTAAGGCAACTTGAGGTGACTCCACAGGATAAAGATTTGTGCATTGTTCTCTTCTTGTCCACTATCACTGCAGACAGACCCTAGGCTTGAGTTGCTGGGTGCCCCAAATTGCTGTGTAGCCCTGTCTGCAAGTTCTTTCCAGTCTTTCTAGAGCCAGGCCGTTCTTTCCTGTGAATGTTCTCTCTATTCCTTCTTGTGGTGCCCTCTGGCTTTCTCTGCCTTGGGCATGCTGAGTTATCTCCTGTTACGTGCAGCAGGCTTCCTCCTCAACCAGTCTTTCCAAAGGAACAGAACACATAACTGAGAACACACAAATTAAACAAACACTGCATTATTGTATAGGGACAATGACAGAAAGAATGATAATCCAGATATATTAATATATTAAATTAATTTCTAATAGTTTGTATGCCCCATGTGTGCGTACACATGTTCGTATCTATGGGCGTTGGTTTATGGTTCTTTCCAATAGGTGCTGATCCCTTGCATTGGTTTTTCTGTTAACAATTAACCAAAGAAAAACTCTGAGGTAACAAAAGACAGTTTGCTCAGCGTTTCTTTCCGTCGTCTTCCTCACTAAAAATAACAACTGCAAGCAGCAATGATGATAAAGGAAATCCTGCTGTTTATGGTAAAATTTACAATTGATTAACAGTGATATTTAAAATCAACTGCATCATGGTAGTTTCAAATTTCAGCAGAGCTACTTTTTCATGCCCCTGTGAGCTTGCAGAATCTAAGCCCAGGGTCTTTGGGTGGGTTCACAAAGTCAATGCAAGCAGGATCCAAAACAATTCCAGTTTCACTGTCAGGCTTTTCATAGTCTCCCCCTGGCCACCTGAAGTGCTTTAAAAACTTCCCTTTCAGAATGTGCTGTCGTTCAAAATTAGTTTTGCAGAATACATTGTAAATAATCTTCTTTACACCTGTGATTTTCATCCACTTTTTTTTCTTTAGCTCTCCAGAGCATGTTCTCTTAGACCTTACATTAAGGACAGTGTGGCAAGTTCATTCATACACATTCTTAATATTCCAGCAGCCTTTCTCTCATTATCTGTCCGCACGTGGAAGGTGTGGAATGAATTTCAGGAAAATAATTTACTCTCCTGCCTTACTCCTACCCTCCTACAATTATTCTCACAGTGTTATTGGTGGAGTTACTAACAGTAATCCAATGGGTACTTTTGTAAGACAAATTTCATCTCGTCCAGTGGGACAAGTAAGTTCCTTGCATCGCTTCAGTGTTTTCACTTGCCATCTACGCTACAAGATTATCTGTTTGAAATGTATCATATAGTGAAGTTCAAAGCTATCCAGCAAAATCCCATATTACCAAATTAGGCTAATACTTAGTACCCTTTTGTGTTTTCTTAGGTCCAGGTGCAGATCAGCAATCACAGCAATCGTCACTTGGTGGAGCCAGATTACTCTACAAGTGAACGTACTTTACAAATAGTTTGCAGAAAAGCTATCAAAGACAGAATTTATAAATAGTACTTTGGAGGGAGATGATAAAAAAAATTGTGGGATTTCAATACATCCTTTTAGGAATTAGTAGCTTTTCGGCTTTGCTTTTAATTACTCTAGCACAGAAGAATATCAGACTTGCTGGCCAAAGCAAAGGATATCTCCTTTTGCTGGAATAAAATGGAAATACAGTATATTGGTATATTTGATAATGTACATGCAAGCCTGCAAGGATGAAGCCATAGCTGTCAATTTTGGTACAATTTTTTAAAATTCAGCGTGTTAATGTTTATATGTTTTTACATTATTTTACCATGAATATTTTAAATTTATGCCATACTTGTATCTCTCTTATAAATATTCTTCATCAAATCTGGAAAGACACCTAATTTATTTCTGGTGTAGAGAACAGATTATACTGGGAGGAAAAAAGGAGGGGATACCACACTGTAAACACCTTCTCTGTACTCTGCTAAGTATGAAGAACTCTCAGTAACTTTTCCTCACTTGTTTCTTTTCTATCCATATGAATGGGACACTATTTAAAGAAGTGTCAACAGTAGAAGTATCTACTCATTCTTATTCTGCACTGTATGTACTGTGCAGTAACAAAGAATTTGGGGAATTTGTGGCTCTCTCTGCCATTGTGATATTCAGCGATCAGAGGTTACTTCTGGGAGTGTGTGTACATTCTTGTGGTTTTGTGTGGGTTATATTTTTTTCTATTATTCTCATTTTTTAGTGTTTGCGTGCATTGAATTCCTCCTAGATGGATAAGGATAGATATTTTTGAGGAGTTGTTCTGACTACCATGTGAATAAAATCTTACACTTTCAATATATTCTTTCCATTTACCAGGAATAGACTCTGTCGTCTGAGCTCAAGCTTCATATTTTACTGCATATTATATTGAGCACATGGCTCTTTCCTGGTTGGTGACCCCCTGTGCCAAAAAGAGCCAGTTCTTCCAATCAGCCATCTGTTGGCAGATATATCTGGCAACCAGGGTTATAGAACAGGAGAGAAGCCACAACACTGGGGAGAGGAGCTTAAGATTGGCCAGCTAGAGGGGTTTATGCTCTGAAATCCAAGCTAAAAGACAAAATTCTCAGTGACATAATGGCATCACAGTCCCACACATTTATGTCTTTGCTCCCAGCTCCTGTGTGTGTTTTTAGAAGTACATCTGCTTCCGTGACCTGTCGAGGCAGATTACAGTTGAGATTTTCAAGCCTTTGAGATACTGGCAAACCTGGCACAGAGTGTTCTTATAACTTCTCCTATCCTAGTATAATAAAGTGAGAAACTTCTTGAAAATCTGATGTTACA
Source organism: Leptocoma aspasia (assembly GCA_013399835.1). NCBI lineage: Eukaryota > Metazoa > Chordata > Aves > Passeriformes > Nectariniidae > Leptocoma > Leptocoma aspasia. Next base: position 1,197,079 of record VXAX01003646.1, read on the forward strand.
GCTTCCTAGACTGTACATACAAAAGCATACTAGGGACATTATTTAGAACCACTAAGATTTTCTAAATAATTAGATTTCCTCAATTATTTTTGCATAGAACACATTCTTTCTCAGTGAATAAAAATATACATCATGAAAACAAATGATATTTCTAGAACATCTTCATTTATAACTGTGGGCAACAACAAGATATATGTTAAGGAGAATTAAAAATTACTGTATTTCTCCCCTGCAAGGGAGGAGAAAAAAAAGGTATATTAAACCTTTGTGTAAAGAACAGATCACATTTTATGGAAAGACGGCAATGACATTACTGGTGAAAAAGAGGAAAGGTCAAACAGAAGAAAAACTTGAAATACAGAAGTGACTTTCCCACCTACAGAATGGCAGGATGTGCTCTGTTAACGTTGGAAGATGGAATAGATATAGAGTGTTGGTTTTGCACATCCAGAATAGCTGGAAAGAGCCCTTGTGCTGGCCTCTTTCTGGATCATTGTTCAGAACTTCTATTCAGGCAAAATGATGACAAGTGTTAAATTTTGCAGAGCTTTTCCAGATGATGAAGTCTGTGGAGGTTTGGGGGATTTTACTTGTTTTTGTTTTGTTTTTAACTGAATTCCTTTATTTCTCTTTTATACTTTTTCTTACACCCTAGCAATTTACATTTGGTTTCACTGCCTTTTCTTGGGATAAGCAGTACTTATTACAAGTCACACAGGACGTTTGGCATCCTTGAGCAGGGAAGAAACTTTTTGAAATTCCTTTCTTTTTCTGATTTTCTGCTTTCCTTCTGTGATACCATTTGAACAGCTGTATCTAGCTCTGCCAACAAGGGAGAGAGGTTCTCAGCTGAAAGGTTTTAAAAGTTCATTAATTTAATTTATTCTGCCTCTCCAAAGGAGATTTGCATTGTTATTGGAATAGTAGCTCTTATCTGTTTTTTTTTTTTCCCTCTACCTTCCTCCTCAGTTGAATTGGAGGTTTACAAACACAATTCCTGATTTCATGCATTTTCTAACTGGTATGTCTAGTTTCATTCCTTTTATATAAACTACTTGATTTTATGTGCTCTTATTTTTATTTGGCTTATTGTTATTTTCTTTTTTTCTATTCTCCCTGTGGTTTTCTATCATCAGGAAATTTCACTTCTTCCTGAATGCATCTTCATCCAGGTTAAAAGGGAGAGACAGTCAATCAGTCAGTAAATCCCTACTCTTTGAAAACACAGTCAGCACCAGCTGTAGCTCAATTAAACTCAACACTTGAATAGTTCACAAGAGAACCCACACTTGTATACACACATTAATCAAATGAATCCATTTTAACCTGTAGTCATATCCCAAACTTTCAGTTAATAGCTTGGACAATAAAGTGTGGGCTGGAGATATGTGATGCAAGTAGCAGATAATTAAACCTTCTCAGCATAATGTTTAAACTGACAACGGCCTGATAATACACACTAAACAAGGTATGCTAAAGGAACCTAAAATATGTGGAGTTTACATGCCTAAATGTTGATGAACACTTCTCCCGAGTAATACAAGCAATTCAGCTGTTCAGGACCGCTTGATATCTTTCTAGTTTGAAAATAGAGAAAAATATTTTAGTTTTTACTTTTTTTCCCTAGGATTGTGGATGCAACAGTTTGTAGAAAGACTATTTCTATACGTGTTCTTAAGTCAACATAAAAAACACATTGTAAATAAAGTTATGCTTATGTTATTGACACAGAATGTCTGCCTGCATGTCTTAATTCTGCAGATATTAAGAATAATTCCCAAGGATCAATGATTTCAGAATCCATATTTAGAACAACTTGTACGTAACAATATGTGCTTAAGTCCTGCTGACTCCACCTTAATGACCTGTACTGCCTTGACCATGGGACTGTACTTTATAGCCAGCAGACCCTTACTAAAGGGCACTCTGGCTAAAAACCACCCCAGTCTGTGGAGAATACAGGCCACGTCAGACTCTATTCTGGCTTTTTAGTCTCATTAATTAAATGTCTTCTGAACACATTTCAGACAAGGTCAGGCTGATTGCTATTTAGAATGTGTTCCAAAAGGAGCATTACTGCCACTGGTTGGGAATATTTTACTGAAATTACTTTTGTCATTAAGTGACTGGTTGTCAAACTGAAGTATATTTAGTTTAGTTTGGGACAGCTATCTTGACCCTGTGCTGGAGAGAGAGAAGGATGGACAAGCAGTTGTCCCAAACTACAACAATCAAGTTCACAAACTCTACTGGGATCAAGTCCTGGCTGCAGTAAAATGTTTGAGTGTTTATAGATAACATATATGTGCAATAGTTCCACCCCAAGAGAACCTGGTGCTCATGCTATGTTAGAAAAAGGCTTAAACTTACACCTCTTGTTTAGACCAGGTTGTACACCATGTTAAATTTGATCTGGAAGTGTCAGGGAAAGCATGGTGAAAACCTTCAAGAAGCTTTAGTTTCATACTTATGTGGAGTGTAAAATGTTTGAAATGGGGAATTACATGAGAAAATACTTTTTTTCACAGCTGTAGTTTAAATCCCTTTTTCTCTGAAGGGATGGGGAGCATTTTTTGGTGATAGACTAGTAGGCACAGCCGTGAAAATGTTTTGCTTGTCACAGGCCATGGGCAGTGATCCTCCCTTGGGCTGACAGCAGTGATACAGACAGATCACTTCCCACACCCTCTGCAGTAATTGACTTGGATTGCTTGAAATGAAATCATGTGTTCTTTGGCTGGCTGTTTCACCTTGCACCCAGTTCCAAGCACCCAGTTCCAAACATTCCCAGTTCCAAGCAGAAAAAGCCCTAACCTGGAAACCCGAGAAGTTATTAGAGACACCCTGTGAAAATGATACCACCATTCCTTCCTTTGCCTTGTGGCCTGTGAACTGACACTGAGAGTCACTGAAGTTAGCTCCAGAACTTACTTAAATCAGTGAAATCCTATGGATTTGCTTTAATGTCTATGGATCAAGTCCCAGCAGAATTCTGAAAATAAAACTCTAGCAGTTTACAAAACATTATTAATTTAGTGGTGAAAAGATTTGCTATATAATTGATAAATAATAGGAAATTTTCCAACCCTGTCTTAAAATCTTTACCTCACTGACACTTCCTAGCTCCAAAATAGTTTTTTATAGAGGATTATAGTAGTGCTGTAGGTTCTGAAATCACTGGTGTATTCTTTCAGACACTCATAGGTATCTGCTTGCATTTGAAAGGCACAGACAGTTCTGAAATCTGATTAGGGCATGATTTATGGTATGAAAAACTTGAACATCTTTTGGTAAAAGGAAAAAAAAAAAACCCCAGGTTTCAAAAGCTGCTCCAGTTCTGAAACTTTAGTCTCTATATTACCCATTTTTATTCAGTATAATGTTAAAGAGAAGCACTGAAAACAGTGCCATAGGCTACAGGGCAGCACAGCTTTAAGGTGGCAAGTGAAGTAACTTGTGGATGTTTAGAAGTGCTCAACAAAGCATAAATTACAACAAGGATCGGAAGACAGGAAAAACTCAGATGCCTACAAATAACTGAATGTTTCCCTAGGGCATAAACATTAATGACTTTAATTAGATTATAATTGCTCGTGGAAGCATAGTCTTGCACAAGATAAAAATACCTGACATTGCATTTGCAACTAGGCAACTGCATGAGAAGTACAAGGAGGTTTAATGTTAAACAGAAGTTATTTACTAAATATAAGGTGGTGCACAGTATATGCTCTATTCTCAGGATATACTCATATGATTTTCAGATGGCAGCACTGCTTCATATATTTGGCACTGAGTTGTAGCTGTTGGAGCTAGAGATCGTATTAACTGAAAGGGTAACAGATGGCAACAGTGTTTGTTTAACTGAGGGTCTTTAGGGCCTTATGTATTTTATTTTCATCAGTACACTGTCAAAAAGATGCCTCAGTGACAATGCTTGGAATACCCTATCCTTGTGTTGAGTGAACATCCAGATATTCACACAATATTTGTAGCTCCAGAAATTAAAATCCAGATTTAGGTCCGTGAACCGCATGTCATGTTCCAGGAGGCTTGATACACCAGGTTATCAGTGACATGGCCACATGATGACAAAGTCCTTTTGCCCATTCTGGAAGTCTGCTGGTAGCCAACCTGTAAAAGTCACAATAGGGAAGTAGAGTTGATTTTAAAAAGTGACTTTATTCTCAATATGGAAACTGTGATGCTTTAACCCTCAGCTACAGTCTTGCTGAAACATTACCTCTCAAGGAATCTTTGTTCTCTTGGCTATGTGATGGCATAGCCACACCAAGAAGAGTGCAGAGCATCTCCTGCCCCCTTAACTTATAGTCAAGTGATTAAGTTTCCTGTCAAAATAAGTTTTAAACCCCTGAGGTAAAAGAAAAATGAGTTATACTCTCTTCCACACTGTTTAAACCTACTAGCCACTAAGCAATTATGGATAGAAGAAAAGGGCCATAACCAAAACACACTGAAAAGATGCAGCTGCTGCAGATTGGTTCAAAATCCTGTGCAAATCAGAGAATCCCTGCTGTCTTAGCATGGGGCAGGTACATATCAGGTTTCCTACTGCTAGTTTCTCATATGGACGGATCATCTGTCCAGTAATGTCTGCTCTGTTAGAGGTAGAAGGATCCACCGTTACTGGCATCTGTTCACACTATTAACAAAATGAAAGATTTTTTTTTTTGTTATTGGTTTTCACGGGAAGTGGTTACATGAGGACTTCACAATTATGAAATGTTATGAGAGAATCAAAATGGTTAAAATATACAAATCTCTTGATTATGTGTTTATATTGGTGTTAAAAACTTTCAAGAAAAGTTTAAAAATGTAATACAAGTATATAATAGATAAAAAACCTAACACTGGATCTGACTTTAATCTGAAACACGGCCTGAGGCAGCAGACATTTTGTCACTGAGAGCATTTGATCATTGACTAGCATCAAGCTCTGCAGCACACAGACTCAATTCACGACTGAGATTAACTATTACATGCACTGTTTCAAAAGCATTTGGACACTGTCTGGGGGAGAGAGCCTGTGCTCTGATCAGATCCAGCAGACCTGTGAACAAACCTGTGTGGACACTGCCTGCAATGTAAACGTGGAACAGTATACACTTGTATATTTGGCACAGTTGAACAAATGCAACCCTACTAAAATGAAATATAAAGGAATAAATGTAGATGAAAAGGCACCATGGAAGATACTCATCCCATGATGCTGATTTTGCAGCTTAATAATTATTTGATCTATATTAGTTATGCTAAAATATTGTAGGGTGGCGGGGGGGGCATGGGTTTTTTTTGAGTCCTCATCTTTAAAAACAGCAACGATATTTACCTGACAAGATCATTATTTTCATATCATTGCTTCCCAGGTTAGGTCAGTGTCATTGACCATTGGGTTTCAGGAATAGCTGCAGGTGTTCTCAACTAGCACAAACACTGCTGCAATTAATTTACTTCTGCAAGACTTTGACCTTGCTCCTATAGCAAATAAAGTGTTTCAAACAATTGTAAGAACATTAGTTACTCCTAATGAGAACACTATTGACTAAGATTACACAGATGCATTACCTTTCTAACATAAAGCTGTAGCTTGTTAGTGATGATGTGAAAAATAGGTCAGGTGAAAATACTAGAGGCCTCATTCTAAGATCCTTATATCATTTTTATGCACTTTTTTCCTCCTTTTTATTCTAGATGGATCAAACTTTCGACAGAGAGATCAGTTAGGAAATTGGGAGAGAAAAATAGTCTTTAGCTCAATACTCTTCACTGATTTACATTTTAGGTGGTGGTATTTCCTTAAAGGATTGTTGGTCTTTTAATCTTCTCATGTGCTCTGCACTATAGCTCTTTTCATTTGCTTCATCTCAGTATTTTTTACCGTACTTTCTTCTTTTATACTTCTTTGACTGTTTTAACCCTATATCTGCCATAATTCCGGACTTTACCTCCATGGTTGTCAAATAAAATAAATCCAAGATGACAGTTGCTGTCATACCTGTAATGATCCACTGACATAATATCTCACTTTCCCTTGCCCTCAATTATCTTCAAAATTGAAAGCTCTTAAAGTGGGATTTGTCTCCCTCCACTTGACTCTGTGATAGAGTCCCAAGGAAATTTTTGGCTCCTGCATTGTATGAGTGAATGCCAGTTTAGTGGGGCATGGTCCAAAAGCTCAAAGCTTCTTCCCTTTTCTCTGTAAGTGGTGACTCACCAGCTTGGTGTACCCCAACTTATAGGTAATATGGTTGTGTTGACTGCACAGCCTGTTCTTCCTCCCTCCTTCCCTACTGCCTGGAGCTATCCCTCTCCCAATCCATGACACATGACCACTAGCATTTTGTTGTTTTAGCCACTGTATTCTTTCTGTGTATTGTGTGCAAGATAACAGTTTAAATAAGAGAAAAAAACATGCCATCAAGATTCACACAGTGCAGAACAGTACTGTAAGTACTGAGTGTTTTGACTCAGTATGGTAGAGTTGATACTGGAGGAATCACATATTTCTGGGAATATCTCAGAATCCTAGATCTTGATTCATGAATGTCGTGTCAGTGTTATTTATTGTATTTTTTAAAGAAAAAGATATTTTAAAATGTGATACAGCCACACTTATTTTATAGTAAAACAGACTTAAAGCAAGGAACAGTATTGATAATTGGTTCGCTTTAAAGTTGAGCAGCATTAACTCATCCCTTATTTTAGGGAAAATTTAAACAAATGTGTGACTTTAAATGCTCATAAGTTTACAATTACTGAACCATTTTTCATTAGCCATGAATAATTTTTCCTTCCTCTGTGAGGATTTATAAAACAACCTGGAATGACGTGTGGAGAATTAGCCATTTTTAAGATTTCCATGCTTGAAAATTTCAATCAGCACATATGGTGAAAGCGCAGCTTATTTTTCATGCTGGCTTAACTCAAGTGACTGAATTGATTTTACTCATGCTTTCCAAAATAATTCATCACTGGACTGAGGACAGGCACAGACATTTTTGGCTTGACAGAATTTGCATGAGAAAGTTAGGAGCCACTGATGCAGGGGAGGGCTGAGCAGTGGATGGAATTCCTCTTTAATGACAGGGGTCACTACCAGTTGGATCCTGAAGAAGCTTGATCTGCACACTCAAGTGAGCAATAATGGAGGATTCCAGCAGAAAATTAATAAACTGACAAATACTTTTTGTGCTTGATGAACTGTAATTGCATAGGAAGGCCAAATGCTAATGGTAAAACATAGCCTAACAAAAAAAGATTTATGCCATGGATGTGGGAATGGTTATTTGTGTGTCTTCTCAAAGCAGCAGTTATAATCGGGGGGAAAAAGCCTCTGTCATTCCCCTAAAAAAAAATTACGAAAAATGAACCACTGCTCATGTTCTCTTTTGCCCTTTGTCCCAACATCTAGTAAACTACAAACAGAAAATTACAGCTAGTAAAAATAAAGCAAGTAAAATCTTGGGAATTTCATTTCTGGACAGAACTCAGTGGTGCAACTCTACCTTGAAACAGTTCAGTCATCAGTACCTCAAATGGTAAAAGGTGTCTTGGCTTACCTGTGCTTAATATCTGCTCCCATTCTGTCCTTTATACAGTTTCACAGAGATGTGCTGCTTTTCCTGATGGATTGGTTAGCCAAATGAGACTTTTGGCAAGCTCTATGGAAATTACACCATACAAAAGAAAAGTAGGGACTTGTTGGCAGATCCCAGAAACATCCAGAACAAAATGGTCCACCACCAAGAGTGGCCCTGACCTCAAAAGCAGTGTCCAATTATATTAGCCTGTCTGGGGCAGCATGGGTGTGTTAACTGAATCCCTGGGCTAAGAGGTATTGTTTCTCAGCAGAGCTATTTGTTTCAGCTGTAAAACCACTTTGATGCACTTACATTATTTGTGGGCAGCTCTTGCTAAGGGAATGATTTTGGAGAACCTGGTGTTCTTGTTTAGTAAAACAAACAAGAGGTGAAGACAAAGCTTCTGAGTCCAGATACACCACAGAGGAGAGGGGAAAAAAAAGGAAAAGAATGATAAGTGCTGGCCTTGGTATAAAGGGAAATAAGTAAAATCTGACCATGAGGAAAAATAGGCTTAGACTTTACAAAGGCTTCTAGCTATTTTTACGAGCAGGTTCTAGAACAGAGTGCTTATGATAGTAGGGCAAAAAACCTACAGGTACCTTGAAGTGGATCTCCTTAGATCTAAAAAAACAAGAGTTTATGATGCTGTTAGTGAGTTTAAGCATCTAGACTTGAAGGATACAGTCCAGAAAACCTCCCTAAATTTTCGTAATATTTCTCTAGAAGTAGGTAAGGTAACCAATTGTAATTCAGATAATTTTGTTGCTTGCTATTCCTTACAGCTTTTTCCTAGCTGATGACTATTCAGAGCCTTGCTTAGTTCTTTCCTTTCTTCCTGAAGAGCAGTTAATTCAGTTTCATACCTTCTGCTTGTTTTTACAGGAAATAAAGCAAAACTCTTGCTGGTTTGCACTGCAAAAGAATCTCCTTGAATTTCAATTAATGAACAGGTTCATTGAAAACTCTTCACTAGCTAGTGAAACATAATTATCCCTGGAATTGTTAGGACCGGTTCACCTTGCCCCTGAAATGAGTAGTGTCCCTCCCTTCTGAAGCCTTCTGAATTCAGGCCTTACCTATATAATTGTTACAGGATAGATAAATTAGAGGAGAAATGAGCAATATAGGTGAAGTTTATTGTCATTTTCGGGTTATGGATTGTTCTTCTGTTTCCTGTCTTTTCTTTCCTAATCTACCATAACTGTGCCAAAGTGTATGAAATGGTGTTCATTCCTTGTCTGAGAACAGTGAAGTCTGCTGGAATTAATAAGTGAATCAAGGGTAAATGAACTCCAAAAGCGAATAATGAGAAAAATCTCTGGATAACAAACCTTTTTATATGCCCATCAAGAAGACCTGAATCTTTTAAATTAGTTGCCTTTAAATGCATACAATGTATCAAAGAAATTTTAACACCTGCTTTATACCTTAAAACATTTTAGTGCCTCATCAATATACTTGGTCAGCCAGGTTGTTAACTGTCCATCACCAAACAGTGATAGAGTGCAAGAAATTGCCTTCTGTACCAATAAAGTGTCCCCTGAATCCAGTTTGGAACAGGTGTTTTAAGGTTAGTAAGATAGAAATTGCCAAAGAAATTTTGCTTTTATTAAATGCCGTTAATTTTTATTCTTTTTGAGTCCTCAAAGTTGTTCAAGCATGTAATATGACTCAGATTTGATGTCCAAAACAGTGCTTAAAAATTTCTTTCTGTCTTCTGCAAGAAAACCTGGCATTTTTAGAAGCATTCTTAAAACTTTAATTTGTTCATATTTTCCCTACAGATATAAAACATGCAAGTTGTAGTTGGCTTCCAAGTACCATGACCAGTGTTTTGATCTCGTCTGTGCAAACAGGACCAGAAGAAGTTATACTGCCACATGTATGGCCATGTCAACAAGAGTTTCTCCTGAGCTGATGAGAAAGCCTGTTTGGTTAGGCTTGCAAGTTTTCTCTGAGCTGCCCAATGAATGGTTTGTGCCAACTCAAAACAAGAGTGCAATTGAATCAGTGCAAAGGTGTGTTTTAGTCCCAGGGCTGCTGACCAAGAGTGTTTTGGCATCATGTTAGTAACTGGACCTTAAATTTGAAATTCCTTCAAGCAAGCTGAATTGCATGCTGCAAAATATAGGCAGACCTTAGTGTTGGTAGAATTCACCACCTCATAGAAAGAATGTGTTTTATGATGACTCGTAACTTGAAGTAATTTCTGTGCTATGTAAATTGTGTTCTGATTGCTGTGAAACAAGATATTTCAGTATTAGAATTGAATGCTGACAATTTCCCTGTGTTTGAAAGTTCACCCTTGTAATTGTCAAACATTCTGTTATGACTGCTCTCTCCTTTGCTGAGTTTACTTTGTATTTATTGAGTATGATATTCATGGTATAAGGGCACTTCAGTCAAGGAATGGCTGTTTCAGTTCCACTGCCAACAGCTTGACAAGTTAAAATTTGTATGTAGTTTTCATTCTGAGATTTGTTAATAATTTTTTACTTCTGTATGCCTCTACTTATATAGAGCTACTTGAATAGCCCTTCCATTTCAAGCATCTTACATCTACCACCATTAAAAGAACGTATGTTTCAGATGTTTGACTGACATCTGGGTAGTTGACTTTTTAATGTGAGCTTTTTTTATCAGTTTTTACTCATATTAATAGTCCATTTCTCTGCAAAGTGATTCTGGGATCACTCTCCTCACTGCTGTTAAGAAACAGGACATAAAATGGAGGCATTGGGATGATGTACATGGTTGATGCTTGAGGGATTGTGGGCACAGCATAGTCTGAGAGTGTTGCAAATGGGTTATTTCATATTCATACAGATGGGTGCTACCTGTCTTGCTGTAAAGTTGATGAGTTGGAACATGTGTAAGAGACCAGGAAGAGGAGAAGATTTGTCTAATCTGTAGTCTCTGATGCTTGGTTTCTCTGCTTACAGAATCAGCTTCTGAAAATAATTTCATAAATATTTTCTGTTAAAATACTTTTGGTCTTGTTTTCCTTGAAGACATGCATTGCTATCCATTTTAATAGACTCGATTAAATATTTAATATTGATTGCATTGAACTGGGAGGCTTATGATATTTCTGCTGTGTTTCCATTCTGTTTACTGTTAACAGACTTACTCCACTAGGAAAAGCCCTTAAAGTAGCAGCCTACACCCCTATAGTAACAGCCTCCAGACTCAGCTTTTTGGTGAAGAGGACCAAACTATCTTTAGTATCTCCTTTAGTCTGTGTCTTCTGCTTCCCTGCTATAGCACAGAGAACAAAAGTGACTTTCAGAGGCCACTCGCTTCTCCTAGTTACCTCCACGCTCTACATAAAAACTGTCTGGTCTGAGCTGAAGGTATTCCTTTGCATAGCAGAGGAAACTGTTTGTTTGTTTGTGTGTTTTTCCTATTATGCCAGGACTATATTCATGTTTATAGATGGTTGCTACATCAATCCATGGAATACAAAAATCAGCACAATAGGCCTGGAACAAAGACAAGTAAATGAACCATACAGTGGCATTCTGGAGACTGCAGATTTAGCAGGGACAGTTTAATTCATCTAATTATGCTTTATGAAAAGCTTGCTGAAAGAGAACTTTTCTCCTCAGACAGATACTGAACAAGTATCATCAGCATAGTGGTTACTGTTGACCATGCCTGAATATGGGTATATGGTATGTATTACTAATAGCAAAAAAAATCAATCTTTCTTGGATCTTCTCCCCATTTTCAAAATCCAGGATAGGGATCAAGGGACTAATTGGCCTATTACACACAAATCTCTTAGGAAGACTCTCTTGCTACTTGATGCACTCAGGACTTATATAATTATATATCTTAATTATAGCGTGGTGAACTTGCTCTCATAAAAAGAGAGCAGCTTCCATTCCTCATTGTTTACCTAGTTTTAAAGCCAAGTTTGAACTTCTAAAGTACCTTCTATGGAGGTTCCTAAGGACAGGGTACATTAGCAGAACAATGTGCTGATCACTCATATGTCTAAATGTTGTGACAATTTGAGGACTAATTAAAGCTGAAGCCAGCGCGGGAGGTTAAATGACGCTTTCCCAGTGCCTGATCCAAGCAGGGAGAGTGCAATCCAGCAGGAGTCTGGTAGCAGTATTCTGTCTTCTCGGTCTGCTAACCCCTCTGGTGAGTCTGCCCCAAATGTTGCCTTGAGGGAGTGTGAGCGCTTTCTGACCAGATGCTATTCAAATGGATGAGGGTAGAAATATATTGAAACTTATAAATTCTTCTCCAGAAGAGCTTCTTCACCAGCTTCTTTCCTTATTTAGACCAGTTGGTGTAACCTCATTGGGGTACCCACATGGCCCTCCATCTAACCAAGAATTTTTTAAAATAAATGAATGAGTCAACTTGAAAAGAAGTATGAAAGCACCATGGAAATTTGTGACAGGATGGGGGAGGGAAGCGGGAAGAAAGTAGCAGTCAAAACCTATTTTGATACTTCCAAAAGTCATCCTCTGGCATGACAATTTCTGTCTAGACCTAGCAAAGCATCTTTCACATCGGAGTGATCCAGCCACTGCAGTCACAGGACACGGAGCAAAAAAATAAGGATCTGTGTGTGTTAACCTGTGGTGTGATTTCTCAGCCATATAGGGATTGTAGAGGGCAGCATGGATACAAACAAAGCAAGAGCACCCACATTTCCAGCAAGATGGGGCTGCAAGTAGGGGAAACTGCACTCCCAGAAGAGAATGGTGAGGGCTCATTCCCCTCGAGCCCTGTGAGAGAGTGGTGTAGCTGTGAATGTGGGGGATGTTGTAACTCTTGGGATTAGTTACAGTGTGCTTAGAAATTTATAGGTATTAATTAACATTTCATTCTAATATTGTGGTTTATGTGTTGTGATACTGATCCTGAATGTATAGTTTACTGACTGCCAGTTAATCACATCATATTAAATCACTGGTTCCTTTGTTCGTAGTTTGATTTAAAGCATGTGACTTGAGCAGTTTTTTCTTGTAACGTACCCTAAGAAGACATCCCTTCTGCAGCAGCAAGGTGATTGCTCCTCAGTCACTGCCTTCAGGTGGCTATTTTCAGCTTTGAGTAGGGAGTGGGCTGTCTTAAAATGTTCAGGTTCTGAAGAAAAAGACAAGCCCTCTTGCTGTCTCCCCACAGTAGTTTTCTATTTATGCAGAGTGGCATATCTGTAAGTGAACACAAGATATGTCTGACAAATAGTTGCTTGGGCTCTTCATGCAATCATCTGTTTTGGATTTTAGTCTTCCAGACTAAAAAGGGAGAGACTTCATCTCCCTCAAGCAAACACTAGCTTAGACTAGCAAAGAAAGCAGTTTCTGAAGGTAGCAGTCAAGTGGATTTAAAAACCCAAACCAACCAAACAAAAAAGCCCCTAGTACACCATTTTATACAGGGGTATGAAATGGTTCCCCTAAACTATATGGACCAGAAAAGTCCAATAATTAATTAACCAGTATATGAAATACTATTTTATTTTGAGCCTTGTTATTGCTTTTATAATTTCTTGAAGGTAATTAAAATTGTGTGGGTGTAAAAAATATTTTTTAACCTCCTACAAAATCCCTTTCCACAATAAACAAGTGCAGGAAGTTAGTATTGCACGAGGAGTGTGCTGCAGGTTTGACTACAGATGAAGAAAGCTGCTGAATGGGTACAAAATGGGATGCAAGGAAGAATTATGAATAATTGTTCTAGTTGGTTTTGTGCATTTCCAGTGGCATGCTCTCCAGGCTAGTTCCTAGGTTTCCGGATGGTCTGTGGCAGAGCAATCAAAGATGTGGATCATAACTGTAATAGCAGGTGGAGGACATCTAATTAAAATAAGCCAGGCAGGCCGTGTGATGCTTGTCTCTATTTCCAGGCCTAATATTAGCATGAGATGAATTGTCTTATATAATTACATACTTCCTAATGTTCTTCCAAAATAGCGTTTCATCCCACACAACGTTGAAGTTGCAAGTACCTCCTCTTTAAAAGAGGTAAATGCAAATAATCTTTGTAAAAATTATCTTTGGAGGAATTACTTCTTTGCTATGACAGCTTAGTTGTCAGCTGCTGAATTCATCCAGATCCATGTGCCTAACACTGTAAGAGGTCTCACCGTCAGGGTGGAGGTGTGTGAACGAAACTCTGATTTCTAATGGTAGCAGCACCTCATGTGATGAAAAGGTAAAGCTTGTAAATATTTACAAGGGAAAACCCGTATTGTGGTGCAGGTTCTTAGTTTCAAGCAACCTACTGATTAATCAACACATACTTAATGTTTACACCTCATTAAGTGTAGCAGTAGTCAGTGCTTTTGTTTCATGTAGACCCTGACATATCATTTGGTGCAAGTCTAATGTAACTCACTTCATGGCTCTTTTCTTTTCCTTTTTAAATTTCCAATGAAATTTCTAGTGAATAAATTAGTAAATTTATCATTTTCTCTATAATAGTGTCACATGGACAGTTTGATGAACTAGCTCATTACAGTCAATGAAGTGAAATATGAGTTCCATCAGCACATTTTCATCAAACGGAGTTGCAGAAATTAGCTTGCTGTTATCAAGGACTGTGGAATACAAAAATAAAATTAAGCAAGCTATTAGAGGATAGATTTAGGGAGGGTCCCAATTGAGTTGGAACGCAACTGCCACTGTGAAAAACAGAAGACTGCTGTATGCTTAAATGAATTGTGAAGCATCAGTATTAATTGTAAATGATGTACTTTAGGGACAAAATTAAATTCGGAACCACCTGAGTGTACATGAATATCACACACTGCGCAGCCACTCAACCAGGAAGGAATGAAAAGTGAGTGCTTGCTGTTCTGCAATCACTGTCAAAGTTTGTGACTGAGCTAAACTGTCTTCACCAGTGTTACTTCTATGACACCATAACAGGCCAAATAGATGGAAATTCTCTACTGTTAAAGTTATCCTTTCCCCAAGTATTTTCCAAAGTCAGAATGGAGAAAGAATCTGACTCTGAAGAATCTGCTGTACTCAGCCTGGGAGAATTAAGTACTGAAATATACCCTCGCATAGTGGGGTGCAGCTCTCTCCTGCCAAACTCAGAAGTTGTTGACAGACAATGAGTTGATTCTTTAAGCTGATTTTTAAGTCAGCAACAGTCAATAATCTGTGATCAAGTGTGATGTACTTAAGCCTTCTCATTCTTGGAATACTACTCCCAATATTTAACTTGGATCTTCAGCTGACATTTAACATTTTGTTTTAATAAATTATTATTAGACTTTATTTGCTGTGTGCAGAGGGAATTATTTCAGCTGTTTCCACTTATTAATGTTATTTTTGTATGTGGTCCCTTTCTAATTTTACTCCTTAACTAGACTGGGAATGAATTCTTAGTGTCTTGATAATGATGTTACACAGACTAAACACTCCAGGCAGCCAAATGCCAGTTTCATGTGACATTTTTTGCAGGTGTCATATGTGGTAAAGTTCTTATATATGAAAGTAGAGGAGGCAGCCTAAATCCTGCCAGGCAGGAACTTGAAGGGATTACCACACTTAAGGAAGCTTGGAGGCTGCCTGACTTCTTGTTGAAATGGGAACTGGCTCACTGTCATACTTATTTTCTCTTGAAGGTTATTGTCCTAAGTAAATTCAGTTTCACAATTATGACTCAGTCTCTAATGAATTCTAATAGACTAAACTGCCCGCTCCATTTAGAAGCATGCATGTGTAACATTCTCTCCTCCACTGAGTCATAGGACTCGCCTAATTTTGGAGACTAAAATTAAGTTTAATTTTGGGATGGCATTTCCCAAAAGGGACATGAAGCTATAAATAATGGAAAGCCATAACCAGTAAAAACTGTTTGCATTTTGATTGCCATGTCATTTTTATTATGCAATAGTTTCAAAGTGTAGAAACTCAGGCAGTTTTGTAGTTGGGGAATATTGCATGGACCACCAAATTTAGTAAAATACCCAATTTATCTGTAAATGTAGCATCACTTGCTTACAAAAGTAGGATGGTATTTTGTCCTTTTCACATGTCTGCCTCAGCTATCCCCAGAAAGCATTCCCACAGCTATTTCTCACATGTTTCTTTCCACCCTACTGATGGACTAGAAAAGCAAGAGAGGATTTGGGAGATATGATACCAGCTTTGCTCTTCCCCTGCCACCCTGCCACCCTGCCACCCTGCTCCCACATTAAAGGAAATGTTACTATCCCTTTCAAAGAGGTCTGATTTCATCCAGGAGGAAGTCAAGATAGAGAAGGATTAAGATATACAGTCATTAGGCTAAGGTGTAATACCATAAGAGATCCATATACTTCCACTTGGAAAGTTTTTCCGTCCAATTTAGTGCCAAAGGCTTAGAATCAACTGAAGTAAGGTGAGACTTAGAAGTTGAGAACAAGATATTAGAAGTCTGTTGCCTAGAAAATAGAGATTACTGATAGGCCATAGGATTGGGTAAAAAGATAGGCTCAGGCAGAGGAGAAATCAGTGGAAAAGTGTGACTGGTACTTGGGAGGTATAGATGACTGAGAGTGGGACGCTGTCACAGTCATTGCCTCTTGAGAGCCCTGTAATGGGAGACAGCAGAGGAGTCTTACACCCCAGCTGCTGCCCTCATGCCTGAAAAAAACATTTATATACATTTATATTTGTCATTTTCTATTGCTGACTTGTGGCATGAGACAAAGTTAATAACTTTCTGTGTAAGGGGATATAAAGAGTGTATACTTGTATGTAGGCAAAATGAAATTTAGCATTGAAAAATTCTGAGAATATCTGCCACCATGGAATCCTAGCGTGGTTTGGGTTGGAGGTACCTTAAAGATCATTCAGCTCCAACCCTCCTGCCATGGGCACGGACACCTTCCACTAGAACACATTGCTCAAAGCCCCATCCAACCTGTCCTTAAACACTTCCAGGTATCATGCATCCACAACTTCTCTGGGCAACTTGTTCGAGTGCCTCACCACCCTCACAGTAAAGAATTTCTTCCTAATATCTAATCTAAACCTACCCACTTTCAGTTTGAAGCCATCATCCCTTGTCCTGTCACTGCATGTCCTTGTAAAAGGTCTCTCCCCAGTTCTCTTGTAAGCCCACTCTAGGCACTGAAAGGTGCTCTAAGGTCTCTCTTCTGCAGACTGAACAATCCCAATTCTCTCCATCTGTCTTCATAGGAGAGTTGCTCCAGCCCCCTGATCAGCCTTATGGTGATCTTCTGGACAAATTCACATTTCTGTTCCTATTAAAGCTGCTGATGTCATGGATCTGCATTATAGTTCCCTGAAGGTTATTCTAATGAACAAATCTAGATTCAATTATTCAAAAGTGCTGGAATTCTGCCTGTACAATTTTCACTTCACTAATGGGCTGGGCAGATTCTGATTTTTCTCAAACAGTTCACAAATGAAGCTTAACATCATGTTGTTAACTGCTTTTATTACATTTCCCATAACATGAAGCAAAACATAAATTTTAAATGCAGGAAAATGAAAAAATCGAATGAATGCAAGTCTGAGGTTTTGTTCAAAATATTCTGGCGTCATTTTTGGCTTTTTTCATTTCAGTTCACATCAGCTTAACACATTTGCATTCTGTCTGTTTATTTGACTGACAGCTTAGGAGAATGCAGGGTAGGAGTTAACCTGACTGACTTCCATTTACCTTCAGATAGCCAAGCTCTGGTAAGCGAGTCGTATGTGATGGTGCAGGATTTCTGGTTCTCAGCTAATTTGTATCTCACATTAATACCTCTATCAAAGCATAATATGCACAAAGACACTATTATATCAGTATTATTTTTTGCTTCCACTTCATGGATATCAATGTATTTGCAGTTTGGCCCAAGGAGCATGTTCTGTGTGTCACAACCTTCTACACTCTCCTCCATCACCCTATTGTTTCAGCTCAAACTCTCCAACAGATCAGGGGAACTTTAACGAAGGATGCCTGAACTTACTTCTCTTCAGTTTGCGTAGCCTCAGTTTACAATTTCATTCTCACATGTTTCAAGCCAAATGTTCCACTTTTATCCTCTGTGACAGAGGCTCTTTCACAACCTGGAAATCACAGCTGAAATTGTAGTACACTTTCAAGCTTGAGCCTGCAAATGCTGCAGCCTGAGACTTGAATTCCGTAAGATCTCTTTTGGATAAATCCACTTGCCCACTGCGGTAATGTGTCAGGACCAGAGGCAAGCTTTAGAAGCAGGCTAATCTATCCAGTGAGTAAGCCACTAGTAAAACTGAAAAGAAACCTTTTAAAGACCTGTGGTAAATTGTTTAAATTTCACTGGCTTAATCCCTCAAGTATTAAGCAAACATTCATGAATTTGGACTTGAGAAGGAATCTGAACAAGATGAGGGTTAGGGTAAATGTTCGTAAAATTAGAGTGGTAAAATTAGAATAATAAAACAAATCCAAACTGTTAAGTGGGCTGATTAAACAGTAAGAGCTCATTTTCCCCTTCTGCTATTCTAGTAATGTTATATTCATTTTAATGACATTCCTATATCTTTCAAAGCTGTAAAAACTTCTGTACATCTCCCTGACAGCAATAAGAAGTGAAGGGCATGTAGCAGAGGCCTACATGACCCTATGATAAATTGAAGCAAGTCTGGATCTGCTAGACTAGTGAGGCATGACTTGGGACTGGGATGGGAAGCCAGTGCCACTGCTGGAGAATGACATCTGGGACAGATACCTCCCTGCTCTTCCTTTGTGCTCTCTGCATCTGGAAAAAAGGGTGATCACAGCATTGTACAAAAGGGCAATTCAAATTGTGAGTTTATTTTGGATGGTGAGGGTTTCTTCCCTTGTAGGAGCTTTTCTGTCTCCACTGACTTGTAGAAAGCCTATGATATCCATTGATTAAAAGTGGTGTCTAGGACTGATTAATGCAAATGCTTTTGTTGAGTGTCATAGAACCATAATTCCAGTGGAGAATTTAAAGGTTTGGAGAGCTCAGGTGCTATTCTGGTTTACCTTTATCTGAATAAAATGTAAAGGTCATTACACTAACCAAACACATACAGTAATCTCTGTGGAAGGACCCATAGTGTGTTTGTATTGTGCAAGTTTAAAGCAAGCTATGGTATTTGGTATCTCTGTCATGAGAAATCTGTAATACTGCCACAGGAGTCTGGTTTACAACTTTCCTGGGTTTCCATGGGTTTGAGGCACTGTCCTTAAACAGGACTGTGCTTAAACACTTCCAGGCATCATGCATCCACAAGTTCTCTGGGCAACCTATTCCAGTGCCTCACCACCCTCACAGTAAAGAATTTCTTCCTAATATCAAACCTAAACCTACCCACTTTCAGTTTGAAACCATTCCCTATTTTCCTGTCACTATGGGTCCTTGTAAAAAGTTCCTCTCCATCTTTCTTGTGGGCTCCCTTTAGATATCGGAAGGCTGCAATCAGGCCACCCTGGAACCTTCTCTTCTACAGGCTGGACAATCCCAATTCTCTCAGAGTTCCCTCGTAGAAGAGGTGCTCCAGCCCTCTAATAATTTTTGGTGGCCCTCCTCTCGACTTGCTCCAACAGGTTCCTGTCCTTCCTGACAGGAAGCTGAGCTGGGGATACCAGAGTTGGATGCAGCACTGCAGGTGAGGTGTCACCAGAGCAGAGAGGCAGAATCCCTCCCTTGTCCTGCTGGCCACACTCCTTTTGATGCATCCCAGGACAAGTTTGCCTTTCTGGGCTGTGAGTGCTGGGTCATGTCCAGCCCCTCACTCACCAGCACCCCAAGTCCTTCTCTCCAAGGCTGCTTTTGATCTGTTCACCCCCCAGCCCGTGCTGATACCATGAGTTGTTCTGACTCAGGTGCAGCACTTGCGTTTGGTCTTGTTAAACTGCATGAGATTCCCATGGGTCACTTGATCTTGTCCAGGTCCCTCTGGATGGCTTCCCAGCCTTCAGGTGTTCCAACTGCACCACTCAACTTGGTGTTATCTGGAAATTTGCCGAGGGTGCGCTTGATTCCCTTCATCATAATATCTTCTTTGCGAGACTATTGAAGAAATTTACTGTGGTATCCTTAAATCTCAGCTGTTCTTTAAATTATGTGTCTGTTCATCTTATAGAAAGGATAATGTGATTCTGATATGGAAATAGCTCAGTTTTTTCTGTGTAACTTCAGGAGCTAATTGAAATTTTCTTTCCTTTAAATCCTTCTTGAACACTTGAATTGCTCTATTTATACACATTTGTAACAATATGTTTAATAAATGTAACATGTTAATTAATTCAACAGCATGGTTATTCAGCCTGTTAATTTTGTAGTGCAATTGTTCAAAGGAAGACTTATAGTCGGGGAAATAGCCAATGACTAATCCAACATCCTGAATGGGATTCTTATTTATTTCTTGAGAGTTATGGCTGAATCACCTCACCCCCCAAAAAATCCACACCAATTCAACCCTAACTTTAAGTGGTGTAGTAATGTTTGCTTACGGAAATCTTGTTATTTTTTCAGAGAATTGTCTTTAACATAACCACAAAAATATATTGTAAAAAAAATTAAAGAAGAAATAAAATCATTCAGTAATGAGACTCAATTGAATAGAGATGGGTAAGAGTGAGTGAGAGGAACCTAGAAGTATATTAAAGGAATGACTGATACATACATCCTACCTGAAAAACTAAAGCAAGCAAAAGGGGTAAGTTCTTTTTTTTTTTTTCCTGAAAGTAAAGTAAGTGTTTCAGAAGAATTATGAAAAAATCTCCCAGAGAACCTACAGAAAACCTGCTAGATTTCATTAGCAGGCTTGGATCCTATGGTCGTAACTTCTTCAATATTTTAAAAATTAAACGTCTTGTAAGAAATTGTTTGAATCAAGGTTGTTGAAGTCAACCAATTTTGCCTTTTAGGAATTACTGATTACTCCAAGAAAACCCCTTCTTTATACCTGAGATTATTCTGCCTTGTGGGTCTGGTGCAGACATGCATGCCATTCCAGCAAGGGATGCCCTTGACTTTTCCAAATTTTGTCTTCTGTCTTAGTAAAACAGAAGAGTTTTCCTAAAACCTGAAACCAAATAGATATGGTTGTCTGATCTGGTGTTTCCTTAAGAGAGGTCCTTCTAAACAGCCAGGTGGGACTTTGACCCAGAGGGAACACAATTAGGTATTTATCCATAGTCTGCTTTTGGTCTTTCTTATAGGTTAGGAGCTAGCAAATACCAGGTTTCCACCAGAAACAAAGTTAAAACCACAGCAGATTATTTGATGTAAATTTGGTCAACACAAAAATATGCAGATCTTGAACTAGTCTGTTTAAGAATAAAATTATCTTATGGCCATTTTTCTGAATCTTCTGCTCTGCTCTGCATTTAGATGGTCTTACTTTTGAAATACATGCAGAAATAAATGAAAGATTCACAAAAGAGAGAAAGAACTGGTTATGTGTGTCACTTGGGATTGATTCTTAAACTTCTTTGGGACATAAATAATTGAGTACTAGCAGTACCAGGGAGGGTGGGGATGATGGGTAGTACAATATTTCAGTGGAGATATAAGTATTGCTGTCCCATTTGCATATGATATTAGGTAGTATTAAATGTAACACAACAGGAGAGAATGGATATCCTGGGATAGACTGTTCTAATGGTCTGGTAATTAGGGCATTCCAGTGGTAAATACAAATGTCTTGATTAAGATACCTGATATGATATGGGCAGCTGGAAAAATTTCATTTCATTTCATCTTTCAAGAAATAGTTATTCAGAAAACCGAATTACAGGATCTACCAGAAAGTACAAGGGCAAGAGGAAGGGGATAGAAATGGATAGATGTATTTTCTATTTAATTTTTTTTTTTAACTTAACTGGAAGCATTTGCCAGTTTCTAAGCATTTCCATCAATTATGTCAACTGAATAAGCACTTTGGGGAAATAAATTAGTTACTAAAAAAATCCAGTTACTCTGGTATACAAAACAGTTCAAATTTGCTGACAGCCCTGTCGGTAAACTGGTCCCATTCTATATAAAAAATTTCCTTTCCAGAAAATCTTAAGCAATTTTATTGCCACAATCTCATCTGATGTCTCTGGTTTCTACCAGATTAATTAAATTTAATTAATTAATTATTTTTTATGACAAAGAAATATTTTTAAGCTTCTCATTATGAGAACACTGAGTGTTTTGGCTTTTAGCTAAGTGTCAGTAAGCAGATAAGAAAGCATCAGGAAAGGCCAGATTAATTAAACACAAGCTTTGATCTCTTTCTCTTTTCTCTGCTATGTTTTCAAGTAGTCCTTTGGGTTTTGGTTCATTACTAGGTTTTGTTTGTAGATAAGATTGAGGGCTAATGTGCAAGGTATTTGTGCAAAAATAGTTGTGCTCTCACCAAGTGCATTAAGTGCTTTGGAGGATTGGAGGATATCTGGAGGATAAACAAAATGTTTCGTTACGGTGCCCATAGCTACACACATTTGAGCAGCAACGTGCAAGTGCCATACCGACAATTAGCTCACAACAAAGTGTGACTTTTGAGCTTCATCTTTCTTTTTAAACGTGCCTGAGACGTGCTAGTATACATTGCTGTGCTATATTTGAAAAAAATAACACATGAGATAGTAGCATACCATGGGTTTTTTTGGTTTTTTTTCAAAATTTTTTCCCCAAAAATAATTGTTTAGAATCTTGGAGTGATGGGAAACCTTTAGGTTGGAAAGGCTCTCTGGAGATCGTCTAGTACAAGCTCCAGCTGAAAGCAGGGCATTGGACTGGGTTAAACAGGGTCCTGTCCAGCCAAGTCTTTAATATTGCCAGGAAAGGAGATCTCATCACTTCTCTGGAAATATTTTCCAATGTTCAACTGTTCTCACAGTAAATAACTTTTATGTAATATCCTGGGCTCTTCATGTTGCTTTTTGCTCTGTCACTGTCCTTCCTTTGGGAGAGAGTGCTTACATCCTCTCTTTGACTAACTCTCTTAGGTACTAGAAGGATAATTTATACTGCTTGACTCCCATTTCAGCTGTTGGCTTTTTAACATTTTGTTTTAACATCTGGTATAGTTTAGTTTAATCTTAATAGAGTAGATTACTAATGATTATGATGCTCACTAAAACCAAAACTATTGAATGGAGGGAAGAGCCAGTATCCCCTCTGCCATTTATAGGAATAATTCATTTCCTATGCCAGGGAATAAAACTGCAGGGGATCAGAAAGATGTTCTCCACTATGTCATCTCCTTTCTGGAAAGAAAAGGAGAAGTTCCTGGTAAGGCACCCTTACTCCACCTCTGAATTTAAGCATATTCTAGCTCATAGAAATTCTTCTTGCAGGCACAACAATGTGACAGGTGACTCTGACTTAGTGCTGCCCATGTCACTTTGCATTAGAAAATACAATGTGACTGACAGGAGTGATATAAAATGTCAAGTAAGACACTTGTCAAAAGTGGATGAAATTTGGACCTTTTCTGCTTAAATGTAGCAAAAGAAACTGTGTCTTAAAACTAAGTTAGGCAGCCTGGGTTTTATATGGTTCTCCTTTTTCCCCCACTAAAGGTGATCTGAGAATATTAACTTCTAAATAGTTACAAATGTTTTTATACATTTACACTGACAAGCTCTCTCAGTGATGATCAGGAGCAGTCTTCATCAGGAGGCAAGTAAGGGGACTTTCACTCACATTTCTTGCTCTGTGTACACCTGAAATCACACTTTCCTGAAGGTAACAATTCCTGCATTCCTAATGCTGCCCTATAGATTGTCTCCAGCTCACTCCTATGTGAAGAGTCATAGGGAAGCAACAGAACTGTGGAGCTGCCTGAATTTCCCACTTTTCTCATCCCTACTGTTCCTATCCGCAGGAAAGCCTCCAACACATGGATAAGATGCATGACAGAGTTCCTGTGCCTTACACTGTGATTCTCTGTATAAACCCTTGGACCAGTTTTATCTCTGTAAGGAGGTAAGGATGTTCTGCAAGTGACAGCACTTGATCTTACATAGTGTTGTAGTCACAGTTTACAATATCAGATCATGGTCTTGTCAGGTGCACTTTTAGCCCTGTGGGAGAAAAGTTATGTCCAAGACTTTAGGGTATATAACAAGCAGATTATATAAAAATAATGTAAAGTCATAGTTATAAAATACAAGTAAAAGAAAATATTTGAAATTATTCACAGGTAAGATTTTTATTATCTGGAAAATATTTATTGGCTAAACAACTCTTAGAGGGTTTTATTGTTGACTTTGGAAAGCTGGACTATGGCAAAAGTACATGTCTACAAGGAAGTTTCAGTTTAGATATTCTGGAAAAGAGCTTTCCATGGCTGCTCTTGCTGTGCAGCACAGATTCATTCTTCGGTGTACCCTGCAGTTCTGCCCTAATTTGCTCTGAGAGATCTAGCCCAGACACACAACATCCTCCATAAACTCTGGTTTTGATAGATTAGTGGACAGACTTGTTGACTTCCAAATAAGCAGTAGGAATGGTTACTGTGTATTAGACCATGCACACTTGCACTCCTCTTTACATGAAAACATTCTTCATCATTTTCATTTATTAATAATTTTAATACTACATATAATGAAATTTTGAAATATATAGTTCGTTTGTTAGCTGAGCACAAATAAAAACAGTGATTTAAAACAAAGCCACCTGCTTCTCTCTGGTGTTTATGAACATGAATGCAATTAAATTAATTTCTGGAATGCTTTCTAGATAGTAATGTCTTTGTGCCATGATATAGCTACATAGATTTAGATGTCAGATTTAGTGGGAGGGAAGGTGGTCTGTGACAATAAGGCTGTTATGTGACGCTTAAACTATTTTGGTTAATTCTGCGGCAGGTATAAAGTGATGACAAGGAATACATATAGATCTCAGCTCTTCCTCTGGTTCCACCTGCTAAGGACTCATCTAAAAAAAGAATAGGAAGCCAGATTTACCAAAATCAGTAAAAAAAGACATTGTATGAATTATGCTGCCTTCCCAAAGCTTATTACTAGTATGGCATAGGCTGGCTTGTCATGCTTAAAGATAAAATGCACAAGTACAAATTAGGGGGTGATGCAGCCAAGAGTGGTCTAGGTTAGGAGGCAGAACTCTTTCAGCTATGAAATACAAACTGTGTACTATGAAAGGACCTTTGACTTCTGGCTCAAAAAACCCAACCAAAATTCTTGGGAGAAGGAGAAGATTTTTAAAATACAAACACTGCTACCTCCTTCATTTGGGCTGGAGCTGTTGACTGACATCAACATCCTGACCCACTTCATATACTGGATGTTGAAGCTTGAGTCTTCATTGCAGCTCCTTTCTTTCTTGTGTTCCTTGTCTCTTGAATATTATCATTTTCAGCAAGCATTCACTTATCTCTTTTTGCTCTTCCCTATTTCCTCTGTGCAAGGGTTCTTTCATAGGTCAAACAACATAATGTGTTGTGGTGCTTTAGCAACTCCAGCTGTGGCTCCATGTGTTCCATACCCTAAATAAAACATGTAAGGCAAATCCTTAAGTCATGCAGTTGAGTATCTGTGATCAATCTTTGCCATGCTGGGGTGAATCAGTCATATACAGTGTTACAGACCATGGTAACAGCCAGCATCTTTCAGCTAGGATTATGCAGCAAGAATAATAAAATATACAAATACATAATTTTTACACTTCTTGCCACAAACACATTAATCTTTTAAGGGCACTAACATATTGCCACAACCTGATGTATGGACTAACTTGTAAAGTATGATATCTAGAGAGGAAAAAACCCATTATTTTTCTCTTAACACATGAATGGATGCTGTTGCTAGCAATTTTAAAGAGATGACAAATCTTCTCAGAACTGGAGCAAAAAGACCCAGTGTTCTGGGCTGCAAAATCTTCATTCTCTGTTAAGGCATTTTATTAGAAGAGATTGTGGGATGGTAAAGGGGATGGCAGTGAAAAGGTTATTTAGAGAAAGGGGAGCAAAATGTAAGTAATTTACATTATAAAATAGGCTTTTACAAACAGTTAGCTACAATGGTTCAAGAAATTACATAGTGCTCATGAAATCAGTTTCATCAACTCCCAAAAACTGTTCACTGACCATGAGTGAAAATGGGAAAGATACTCAGTTGAAGGAAAATGCCAACACATTTCTCAGTCATTTCAGATGTTAAATAACTACATATTTTGCAGCATGTGTTCCCATGACCTTTATAGCATGGATTGAAGGATATTTTCATAGGATGTCAGAATGCTCCTCATAAAGGAAGAAATGACATATTTTCAACCTCCCCATCTTCTGAATTGTGAAGCAGCATATCATTGGAGGGCTAGCAGCACAGGCTGTACCCTGTATAACAGAAGTACAAATCCTATTTGTCATGAGCCTCTCCACTATGGAAAATAGGTCATCCTTAAGCATTAGGATTAGGGTTCTGTAGACCTGTTTTTATCCTTGATTCTGCACCTGATTTAGTACTTAATTTTTAAGCAAGCCATTCTTATTCCTCTGTGTTCAGCAGTCTAAAGCTGTGGTATTTGGCCACCCCCTTAATGTAGTTCAAACCTGAGGCCATCTTCTGCTGTTTGGAGAGGATCCAGCACAGTGTGCCCTGATCCTGTTTGGGTCACATGCTACAGAAACCATTATCATGCAGTATTGTTTCTGGATCTGTCTTTGCTGAAAGGACAGGCATTGGCTTAAGGCACACATGGTAAGCTTCAAGTACATAAGAAAGGGAGGAAGTTCTTCCGTATGTGTGAAAATAATTAAGCAATAATGTGTGAAAGATGAGGAAGATACAGGAGAGTGAATAAAGAAGGCAGGAGCTTGGAGGCACAGGCATAGGAGATATTCTTACCCAGTATCCAAGCACCAGCTGGGTTTCAGTAGCTGGTCACATGTATGCCCTTGGCTCTTGGCCCTGGAGAGGTAAATCCTTCTTTTGGCTGTTGGGATTCTCTCTAACAATACAACGGAGTTACATTTGATCCCGAACAACCAAATCAATTAAAAAAAAAAGTAGCAATATTTAGATTCATAAAAGTTGATGCAACAAGGAGATATAGAAGTACCCTCCTTTTACTTAGGCTTTAGAATTCAGAGCTGGAGACTCTCAAACTGAAACTGTTTTAGATTAACAACCATTGGGAAAGTTTTGCTAAACTCTAGTTTTTGGTGCATGCAGTCAGCACATGGAAGCATTGGTTATATATTCATACATTGAATAATTTACACATTTATCTTCTGTATCATGCCAGTAAAGGAAATGAAGAACACATATTCTGTTGGATAATACAAAAAGCAGTTTTGTCCTAGACTAGATGAAAACTTTTTTTTCTAATATAAACCTAAAAAAAAAAAATAATACTCTTACAGAAGTAGAAGGGGAAACAGGAGGTATTCAATGGTTTACTTCTGACAATAGCTTCTGCATATCCCACTCAAGGCAATATAAACTGTGTTTATGTCTTCAGAATCGTGATGGCAATAAGCTGTGATTAATACACCTTTAATGTCACACACAGGAAGACTAATTCTTCACTTTGAAAACTAAGGGCCTACACATGGTCTGACAGTCTGAAATGCAAATTTCCTCAAAATTCTCTGTTTTGCTTAACCTTATCTCCAACTTTTCTGATTAAAACCCTTTTTTTCCTTTTAATTACATGAGATTTTCATTTAATTTGTAATCATATAGAACTGGATGTGGATTTTCCAGATAGGTTCTGGAGCCCATCTGCTTTCCATTTTAGACTAAGTAGTTGGTTAGTAGTTGGACTGTTGGACAGTAGTTGGACCGAGTAGCTGATTGGAGACCAGAATAAGTATGTTTTCTATGTTACTTTGCAAAAAGATATGGTTTCTGATTAGAAAAATGTGCATGTTCTCATAGAATTTTTCTTGATGCCTCTGAGTTTCCAATGAAAATAATTTTACCACACATGATTGTAGATAATTCTTAGATTTAGTCAGAGAGTACTCACCACTGTACGTAAGGTAGCATTTACAGACTGCCCAAAGAGGTGAATTTTTGTTTTAAGGGGAGAAACAAGCAAACAAGGAAAATCCTCCTGAACAAACCCCCAGCCTAATTATAAACTGGGTGTTTCACTAGATTGCAATACGTTTGGTCTCCTTGCTATTTTTGTGCAAGTCTGAGACATTGAGAGAGAGTTTGTGGCCATATCGAGTTGATCTGTGAATGAGAAGGATTAATGCCCAGTATGGAGTGACAAGTTTCCAGAGTCTTCCCAAGATTAATTTCACACCTCATAATTTCGTGTGGACGGGTTGTCCAGAAATGGCTGAATCAATGCAGTGAGATAGGCTGTTTGGTTGAATAGGAACTCCCTTCTTACTCTGGATCAAAATGAACCAACATCTGCTTTGATGTAGTCTTGCTGAATTGTGTGTGTAAATCACCATGAAATTAGGTTGGGCTGAAGCTGGGCCTTAGAAAATTTAGAAGGTTTGCACCTTCCCATATTTAAAAACAATGGGCGGAAGTCCATTTTCTTAACCCCTGGCATTAACTGCTCACACATCACCGTATTTTAAAATGAAATGTCAACCAAAAAACATGGCAGTATCTTCTGCATTAATACAGGAAAATGTACTTTCCATAGTAAAACTGCATGAAAGACATCTCTGCTGCTTTTCTTACCAGCTGTGACTGTCAGCACTTTGCCCTGGCTTTTACAGGTATCACATCTGGCTAAAGGTGTGACTTCTATTAGAAGATCTATCGTGGAGAGAGGTCAGGTAATAGCTGGCAAGCAGCTTTGATGCAATTACTCTGGTGTCTCTTGACAATCATATTCCACTTCCTCCAACAGCAGACGGATCAACAGGCTACTCCACGTGTGTCTGGATAATAGAGTAGAAAAGCAGTTAGTATCTAGTGGAGAGGGCATGTTAAAGGCTGTCAACTTTTAGGACTGATGTAAGACCCTTTCAAGACCATTAGTGAAAGAAGATCTTGAACTTCTTCCTTAGTTTCTTTGCTCTGTATCATTTTTTTTTCCTTAGTGAGTACTGAGAATAACTCTTCAAAACCCAGTGCAGTCATGCTGTGATTCCCAGTCTGGTTCTGCACAATCTAGCTTACACCTGAGGCCCTATAATGCAATATTAATATAGATATTTGTATCATATATATTAAATAGATGCATAATAATAATAATTACAGAATATATAACATATATAATATAATATGTTAAAGAATATATTATAATTATATAATATATAATATTATATAATACATAAAATATAATATTTTAATATAATAATATATTAATGCAATGCTCTGCCCCAGCTAATTAACTCTGAGCTAGCTCACACTTCTCAAAATAGTGCTGTAAAGCATCTAAATATTTACTTGAGAGGAAGAACCTGGCCATGGCCCTGCTTTCCACCTTTCCCATTAGTACCACCTAATTACTTACATTTGCCTGGGCACCTGACAGGGTTGCAGCTACTTAGCTGGCTTTGTTCACTTGGAAATCGTGAGGAGGAGGTTTTGGGTAAGCACTATACAAACAGTGAGCTTAGAGATAATTTGCAATGTAGATAGACATGTACCATATGGATAGACAAAACAGATGGTGGGTGAGGGAGGAGGAGAGTTAGGAATAGAAGCACAGAACAGTGAACAGATTTTCTCCCAGTTGTCCTAGAGTCTAGTACAGGGTCAAAATTAGAGCCCAAATTCCTTGGCCTGAAGGCTGGTTTCTTATCAGTATTGCTTGAGTGAGGGAGCATTCTTTTTTATTCCCTTAACTCATTTGCTCACTTTGAGTATTGCTGTTACCTCCCACAAAATTTAAACTGGAGTTTGTCTTTATGTTTGAAAAGTGTAGAGATTTTCTATTCGCAGTGGTTCTCGTCAGGAAAGGTCAGAATAAATGACATTTTTCATAGTCAGTCTAGTTTAAAACCTGACCATGGTTCATGCATAACAACAGCAACAATTTGCATTTATATAGCACCTTTCCTCCCTTAGGACCTCACAGTGCTTTATAAACCATATGTGGGAATAACTTCACTGAAATAACAGTTGAAAATCCTCCCTGCAGCCTGGGGGATAGCTGAGGGGCAGTCCAGCACTGCTACACAGCCCATACAGGAAAGCATTGGGAAGGTGCTGTTTCTCACTACACAATGCTGCTAGATGAAGGGAAAACAGTTGAATTGTATAGGAGAAAATTTGGCTTGAATGCACTTTGAGAGGACATTATCCCCACAGAAAGAATTGTGATAAAATGTCATGATCACTGGTCATCAGGGCTTTGTTTTTCTGCTGTTGCTATAGGATGATACCTCTGACAGTACAAGACATTATTGTACTGGCTCAGGGTGAACATATCCATATATTTCACTGTTGACACTCTCCTCAGTCAGTATATGTATTTGGGTTAGAAGCTTCCTAGCAAACTATGTTTGGTAATATATATGGTCCTAATATCAGCTGAACTCTCTCTGCTTCAGTCTGACAATATTAGCATGGAGGTTTTTTTGTTACACAGTGCCTTCTCCTCCAAAAAAATCTCCCCACAACCAAACTTGTATAGTCATACACATTCTGCTTACTCAGAGAGCAATGATGAAGGTACTGAGATGAAAGTATTATCTACCAGAAGATTTATAATAAATGGAAAAAATTCTGTTAAGTGGGTTTGACTTAATCAGATAAAACTATGCATGGTTCTCATTACTAAATTAACCACTTCAGCTACTGAAAAATAAGTTACGTACATTCCCACACTGTCCTTTGGAAGTGATAAAGCAGTGAGGGAGCAAAGGATACAATGACAGACAGGCTTTCTGTGATGTCAACTTGTCCCAGTGCTTTTCAAGGTGAGCATGAGGGTACTTTTTTTTTTTTGGTGTTATTTTCACTGAGTCATAGGAAAAATTAGTTTAGAGATGAGTACAGCCTACCAAATATGCCATTAAGTTTGCCATTGTCCTAATCACTGGACATACAATTCCTATTAGGGAGCAGGCAGAGTTTAGGGAATCAGAGGGAGGCTTGTACCCTACAGCATTCAGTGAGACCAGCTGTAGTACAGCTCTTTTTTAACATCTCAGTAATCTCTGAGGGCACTCCTCACGCTGTCCTCAAGGACACCTGTGACAGCGCCTGGCTGGCTTCAGCAGGAGTTGGTGTTACTCACCCTCTACTCTCAGGGCTGTCCGGCCACCCCACCAGGGCTGACTCATCGCTGCCGCCTTTGTCACGGCACTCATAAAGGTGAGGACCAACGTTTCTGCAGGGAACTATCGAGTTATTAAAACCCACAGTGATGACATAAAAGTAATATTCCCCTGAGGATGTAATTTGTCTTATGTGAAAGGAGGGCTGACAAATGCCCCCGAGAAAGGCTATTATTGTTACTGTTAGTGTGCAAAATGTTGTAATAAGAGTCTGAGAGGAAACTGGCTGCTTAAATGACAGGTTACCAAACCTTCCCCCAGTCATAAAGTGCCTTCTTTTTCTCCTAGTATTTTATATTTTACTACTATGGCCAGGGGAACTCTTTGTAATAAGGTGTTTAGTTCTTTTTGCTCAAAGAAAAACAAATGCTTGTAACCTATTGTTATTCAGCACTGTTTTGCTTAAACCATATTTCACTTAAGAAACACCTGAAGAACATTTTTCCCCCCAGCCCTGCCTTTAAATAAATACTTTTTAGTAGAGGTGTGTGTTCAGGTTGCTAAGTTGTGTGGTATTGTTTCAGTTACTTGGCTGGATGATTGAAAATGAATAAAGTGTAAAAGGAGAAGATTTCAGGATAGAAAGAGAGATAAGGGAGAAGATAGATGTCTATAAAATTGTAAGTGGCACACAGAAAAAAAGAATAAAGTAATGGAACTCTTTGCCATAGGGTGTTACATGAAATGAAAATTCCTGTGGGCGCTTAAAGTAAATGTCAAGCACATGAGAGTAAGAAAACAACAAAATAGGTATCCCCATACACGAGTCTGTTTCCTTCATTTTATGAGGTCCCTGAGCTACAAACACTGCGTGTGAGGGCACAGTCTGAAGGGCTGTCACTTCAAACTTTTACTGTTCTTTTCCTCTTCCCTTGACTTTGCTGCTGGTCAGCTGCAGACAGGTTACTGGGCCAGCTGGATCTTTGGTGTGGCCAAGCATCTTGTTCTTCATTTACTGAATTTTAAGTTGTCCAGACAAACCATTCCTGCCTGTCAAATTTGCAGCTGACCGTTGTATGAAGCGTTGCACGACTTGTGCTTTCTAGAAATGTTAAAAGTAAATGGAAAAAAAAATTGTTTGTATGCTTTATAGGGGGAGACTGAAAGATGGGGATTCTTGATATCCTGGTCTAACTTCATCATGGTCCCTTGCGCTGCCTTTAATGCAGGTGAGCTGAATCTGATGTGAATTAAGGATGGCACAAGAGTCCTCCCACACTGAAGTGACTTTGAGCAAATGTCGCAGTCAGAATGGGAGGAGTGGGTGTCCCCAGGCTGGATTGTGACCTGGAAAACACCTCTACCGCTATTTCTGGTGACAGAATAGAGGCAGAGCCGCAAGATAAACCAGTGCCTCAGAATACGATTAGGAAGAAAGTTCCCTTCTTCTTCCTCGGTACGTACCCAAGGGATCTAAATGCTTTGACTAGCTCAAGGGATACCTTGGGGCAAAGCATTGTTTGTGATTCTTGTACTTGGTGGGACAGACTTATAGATTTCTCTGGGTTTAGAGGTGTTTTGAGTTGCTGTGTATAATGGAATTCTCCCCGTCAGCCTCTTTCTTTCTCCCTTTTCTCCCTTGCCTCTCTCTGCTGAACAGACTGAGCCAAGGGGGACCCTGGAGCTCTCTGTGGCTGTTTTATTCCTGGATTTAGCCCCTTTCTTAGCGCAGCAGCTTCATAAAATATTTCTTAAGGACGACTTTTCTCCCTAAAGGTTTGCTCAGCAGCAATGACTGTCTCATCTAGGTAATCTATTCTGATTAATTTGACTTTAGCTTTCTTGCTGCTCCAGTGGACTCCAAATTTGTCAAGGACTTAAATACATATACACACATACACACCAGGGAAGTTTCACAAAAAAAAAAAAAAAAACCAAAAAA
>VXAX01003646.1:1230253-1252974 GCA_013399835.1 Leptocoma aspasia
AAACCAAACCAAACCAAAACAAAAAAAACCAACAAAACAAAACCCAAAAAACCAACCAAACAAAAAAAACCCCAAAAAACCCAAACAAACAAACAAACCAAAAATACGGAACACAATGAACTGCCTCCTAATTCTATTAAGAGGCTCCCTCTTTGGGAAAGGCGCTGCTATTACCAGCCGGACCGCAGCGGCATGCAGCAAGCATTTAGCAGTTGAAGCTGCGAACATGGGGTAGTTTCTGGCGTGGCCGCAAAGCGCCCAGGGTCGCTCCATGCGTGCGTGCGGGATGTATTTCTGATTTTATTCCATTTTCAGGTCCAGGCGCGGGTGCGGCCGGCAGGGGGCGCTGCCCGCGNGCCCACCCGGAGCATCCGGCTCTGCGGTCCCAGCACAGGAAGGACAGGGAGCTGCTGGAGCGAGTCCAGAGGACAGCCGTGAAGCTGGTCACACGGCTGGAGCGCCTCTCCTATAAGCAAAGGCTGGAGGAAGGCTCCTCTAAGTTTAACCTGGAGAGGAGGTGGGTCCGGGGAGACATTATTTCAGGTACAGAAAAAGGCTTATAAGAAAGATGAGGGCGTGTTAGCTGTTGTGATACTGGTTTAAAACCTTTGAAAGAGGGTTTGCTTTAGATTAGATATGAGGAAGAATTTTTTTACAATGGGGCTGATAAAACACTGGAACAGGTTTCCCAGAGAAGTGGATGTCCCATCCCTGAAAAAATTCAAGGTCAGTTTGGACAGGCTTCTGCATAACCCGATGCAGTTGAAGATGTCCCTGCAGCTCATGATGGGGGCTGGACTAGGTGATCTTTAAAGGTCCCTTCCAACCCACACTATTATGTTATTCCATGATTCTATGATCTTGATGTTATCCCACACTCTTTTCCCTTTCTGTATTTGCTTGTTGTGCTAGAAGCCTGTCTATTTCTTGTAACCTATTCTGGTAGAGGAACCTAGTTTTTATAAACACTCTTACATAGGTCTTTCTTGCTCATAAAACACTCTTGACCTTAAACAACATTTGGCCACTTTGCTGTCTCAGTTTAGCTTATTTAAATGGGAATTGATAATGGAATTCATAAAGAAAGGAGTTAAATATTTTCTTCTATCATAAACCAATAGAAGCATCACTTTCTTGCAGAACTAAAAGAAAGGCTGAGGTAAAATGAAAGAAGAGAGGAGACAGAGCACACTTCAGAGGAAGTGGTTGTGGAACTTCAGAGAAGGTGGCTATAAATCAGTTTTTGTTCCCTTGCCCTCATGTTGTCTGTCCCTACAGACATGTGTGTGCCTGACCCCACAGTTTATGTGCCTCAGCTGGCCCCCTGATTCAGGTCCCATCTGTAGCATGCTTTCACCTGACCAGCTGCCTTTGCCACAAAATCTGTTGTGCTGTTGCTCAGCAGCTGAATACCTAACCCTGGTCCTGTGTGTTAAGTGCTTGATGCCCTGAGCTACCATTTAATCCAGGTGGGACTGAAAATGTCCTTTTACACAACCCCTGAGGGTGTCCAAACTTAAAATTGTGAGCTGTGATGGGTGACTCTCAAGAAGCATCTCAAAGCTGGGATTAGAATATCTCACTGAAATGGGGCTGATTCCCCAGAGCTCAGGAGGACTGAGCCCTTGTGGACTTTTTTTGTCTTGGTTAGCACAGAAAGGCAGATGAATTTCCCAGTGCCCTGATCTACAGAGCTTTCCTAATTTACTATTTGGGTTGCTTTCCTCCTCTTTGTTCTAGGGTTGTCTGTAGCTTTGGAGGGTCTCCTCTCCAGGGTCTCCTCTCTGTCTCATTCCCAAGGGCATACCAGAGATGAGACTACTGTGCCTTTTATGTCACTTGGTGCTTTTGGTATTGGCATTTCAGTGCAGACAAGCAGATCATGAGAATTGATTCCAGCTAGAATGGGATAAGCAGACATGGGCTGTTCAGAGAGGCAGACTCCAGATGCTTGTCTGTGTGGTGCATTACCTTTCTATACTTGCTCAAGGGCACCATTGAAAGGTGAATGCATTTGGAAGCATTAGCATTCCTCCACACCTTCTGAATAATTTTACTATTTTATAGCAGTTAATTTTGTTTGAATTTCTTCCTGTTGTTTTCTTTCCCAATCCCCACCACTTAGGAGGTCAACAGAAAGCTCCAGCTTGCCTCATATTTATTCAGTGACTTATTCAGATCAGCATCTGTCTCTTCAGACTTCTCACACTTAACCCCTTACTTTGGGTAGACCTTTGCTTCTAGGTTTGGAGATAATTCACTAAATGTCCTCTGCAGTCTGATTATGACATTGAATTTGGAGGAAGATTTCTGCTTCACAGGGTTGAAAATTATTCAAGGGAATGTTGTGTGCTTCTTTTCTTTTCTGTTAGACATTTTGCACTTCCCACAGACGTATAACTTTAAAAGCAATATTTTCTGTGTTATCATATCTAAGTAAAGTCATTAAAAATATCTATACCATAGCATTGGTAGATTAAACCCAGGTTGTTCCCACAGGAATCAAATACTCAAATCAATACTTCTCTCCAAGCCAACTTTATTATCTTTAAGCAGCTTGTTATTGTTTAAAGAATGTGTATCTGACAGGAGTTACCAGCCAGAGCTGTGTCTCAGGTAATAAACTAGTGTTCAACAGAAAGTTGCCCAACAGTTTTGCATCCTGATTTTTTTTTTGGGAGGGAGAGAGGGGTGGGAAGATTTGATTTTATTTCCTGTTTGAACATAATCTTTTAATAAGACTTTCCTGCTGTTTGCCATGTACTTTTGCCTCCCAAGTGTTTGGGAGCCTTATTCTGAGGTGCACTTTGAGACAGCCTTATTCTGAGGTGCACTTAGCTCTGAATAGCTGCTCTCTCTGTTTAGGCTGTTAGTAAAAACCATTCCCTGTCCTTCTTGGCTTCCTGGGGTGCTAAGTAAAAGAGAAAGTGGTATGAGACACATAGTTGAGGTGCCAGCTCTCATGGGACTCTAGTGAGCCATGGGGTTCCTGCACTGTGTCACCAGGTCTGGTGGCTTCAGGATGCCAATCCCCACTGCAAACACAGGATCTGAAAGAAAACATGCAAAAGGAATTCTCTGTAACATCTTCCCCTTGGTCCCTCGTGTCTGAACAGACCTGATAAAGCCACTTTATGCACAGGGTATAGATTTTTACCCTTCTGTTGTGTGCTCAGATATGCAGAGAAGGCAGATATGGTAGATGTAGAATTGCAGATGCAGGTAATATTTTTAAGCCAAAGCATTTTTCTCACTGAAGAACAAGTCTGCATTTATCAAAGATATCAGTGAAGGGGTTTCTGGTTTGTCTTCCACAAAAAAGGATTATATGAATATTTAATTTTAACATTTGTTCTATGATTTTTTTTAAAACAATGCCTCCAATGGGAATTTGCTATATTTTTTAAACGCAGCAATCTATAAATATTGGAATTACATCAAACACTTCTGTTACTCCCAAAAATGTTACTCTCTTCTTTCTCACAATTTAAAAAGGATTTAGGAACAAAAACTTCCTGTACCTAAATTTCTTCTAATTTTAAGAATTGACCTACAGTGACTCTTTTAATACAAAACAAACTTATAAGTTGAGGAGTCAGCTTCTATTCCTTCTAGTGCTTCTGTGGTGATTGTCTGCAGCTGAGAACAAATTCAAATATTATTTGTAAAATTATGAATTTGAAAATTTAATTAGGAATTTGAAATTGATACTTGGAAACTTGTTTCCATTTGATTTAAGCCTACCTTATTTTATGAGAGCAAATGCAACAGCAGACTGTAGAGGGGTTCCAATTTTTTATTAAAGAAAATTTTTATTTGTTTTAAGGCACAGTAAGAGTCTAGTGGTGAACAATATTTATTAATACTGTCATTTGCAATTGGGGCCAATGTATAAGTGTGCCATCTAGGTAACTAGAGGAGTGCTAGATTAAGAGTGCTGGAGGATTAGGGTCTTGATTTTCAGAGCAGTCTGTTGAATGAACAACTTGTTTATTGTGCTTGTAAACTCAGCCTTTGTTTAACAAGAGTAAATATTTTTACAGATGTAAACACATAGCCCATTGTGTGGTGATAGAATTCAGATTAATACCTTCCTTGGACTAGGCTCAAGTGTCTGTATTATTTTTCATGATCGTTTCCTTCCAAGGAGGACACAGCATGGAATGTATTCACTTGCAAACCGTGCTGCTTTGGCCAGGGAAACAGCAACTTCCTTTCACAGTTTCCATCTTTGTAGTGGGGTGCATACTTCAATTTAGGAATTAGTACAACTAAATGATGGGGAGGCAAAAGTTAATGACACCGTCACCATGTCTGGAACTGTCCGGAGAAAAAATACGCTGTGCCATGGTGTCCTCATCCTTATTATGTCTAGTGGAGACCCAGGGAAGCAGTGCTGGCTCAGGACAAGAGTTGGGAGAGGCACAGCCAAGGCCTCTGCACAGAAGGAGCACAGATGAGGTGCTCTGCAGATGCTTTCCCACATTTCCAGAAGGAGCATGCACTGCAGAAGGCAAAACTAATGGAGGGGTCTCAATAATTCTCTACCTAAAAGTAGAGAGTATCTGGGAGTATCTTTGTACATGATTTGTGAAATTTCTCAGTCTAAATGGTCTTCTGTGTGGGTTTAAAGTTGTTCCTTTGTGAAGCTGCCTGCATCTGTATAATTGGTTGAGATTTTGTGTGGCCCTATGTAAAAACATAGGTGTGGGGGATTTTTTGGTTTTTTTTCCACCTCCAAGCCCCCCATGCCCCTGCCCTGACTAATAACCTTGTTGGCTTTTGCAAAGAGAATTTCTTACCACTCAAAGACAGACCAAGACAAGATTTTGTTCCTGAGAATGTGACATTTGACATGAAGACAAGACCACATTCTTCTGAAGATAATACAGTCTCAGGACTATGTTCCTGGTGCGTGACTGGATGTTTTCTCCAAGAAAGAATTGCTTGTTCAACTTTGAGGAAAAGAGTTAAAGCAACATTTTCTTGGGTGGGGATGGAGACTAATATTAATTGCTTTTATGGCAATATGCAGCCAAAAAGGAGTATAACTGATGGATAGTTAGTAGATGTGAGATGGGTATATGACCTTATGTCCTAAAGACAAATTCTTGCCAATTATCACTTGATCATATGAACTGTCTGGAGAGAAGCATTTGGGGCTCTGGGATTGCTGAAAGCCTGCACTGTGTCATTATTGTGTTTGATGCTTTGCAGAGCACCGTCTCCCACTCTGTGTCTTAAGCTCACCATCCAGGACACAGAGAGGAAAATTTCCTCTTTTTTGCTGCACCCATCCTCCACTTATGAGTGGGAAAAACTCCTTCATTCCTCTTGTCAGGGCAAGATTTATCCTGTAGAATGCAAGCTTTATGGATGTCTTTTCTTTGCCTGCTTTTTTAAATTGAATGCTAGGAGTGATTTCTCTAAGAATGCAGAGAGCAACCAGCCTGGAATACCAAAATATGGCACCTTCTTAATTAACCAAGCAATCATCAACTTGATCAAATCTCTTTGAAGTTTTCCAGCAACTACGTGCACACCATGTGCAAAGAGATGAGTAATGTGGAATGGCAGTGCTGGCAGTAAGGTCAGCTCCTTGATCAATAATAACTCAGCGTGAGCAGACATTTAATCTAAAAGAAAGAGGTCATCTCCAATCAGGTCCTTTAAAAGATCAACCAACAAAATCTAATCACTGATTACCAAACATTTAGTCATGCAGTGACCTTGGTTACTATTGTTTAATCATACATTATTAGCTAATTCCTTTTAACTCCAGCTTGTGAATTAGATTTTATCCTAATTATTATTACAAGTGTTAAAGAAGGGAGACATTACAGTTTATATGACTCCACAGGCCAGAGCCAGCAAAATCAAATCCAAAATGTTTTGGTGAGGCTGAGTTATTCTGTCCCCATATCATTCCTAACAAATCTTTCTTCAGCCTTTTCTTAAAGACCTCTAGTGTTGGACAATCCCCAGCTTCACAACCTAGTGGAATGTTATAACATATCTTTATCTCATGCACGGGGGGAAAGTAAGGAATATGTCCTTTCATGGGTACGTTGAGGCAGAGCATCTCACAATCAAATGTCATCAGTGTTAGCAATGAACCAAATGCTAGAGGTTGCTTAAAATCAAAGAATTTGTGTGTTCACATGGTGTTGATATCACTGATAATTCAGTTAATTTTTAAGAGCATGTTATAAGGGGACCAGTTCACGGGGGGTAGCAGTAAAAGAGCCAGCAGGCTAAATAAAAGTGAGGGAGAATAGTCTTCAGTTCCAGATTCACCTTGCTGTTATAAGGTGACTTATCTCCCTCAGTTCTGACTTACCAGGGGTGAATAGGGGATAGGAAATCACTTTGAATTTCCCAAACATTATATCTAGAAGAGACTGTTGAGAATGCCCACAGTTAATGAAGCCACAAATCATTCAGATTGCTTCTGTATTTGAAAAAGAACCAAACAACAAAACTAACAAACAAAGCAAAATAAACCCACACCTGACTTGGGATAACAATACTCTGCTGGCTTACAGGGAGACAGTATTTTAAGGCCAACATTAAATCTAGGATTATGAAAATGGGATTTTGATGTGATTGTTGAATTCCTAGCTCTAGTGTCCAGAATGTGTTAGGTGATAACCTGCAATAAAACTATTTTTTTCTACTTTTTTAAAAATTTAGGCTAGACATGAGCTCTGTAGTTTACTTTGCTGTATCCCATGTGTCTCAAACTGCATAAAAGCATGATATGAAGAAATCATAGCTTTGGTTCATCTTGAAGCCTATGAGAAGGTGAAAAGCTGGGTACTCTGTTTCTCCCTGAAAGCAGTAAATCCCCACAAATCAGCCCTCCTGTTGGGGGCCTTTTGGCCGACCTGCTGCCCCAGCTGCACTCAACAAGTGGCCTGTTCTCTATCAAGCACTAAAAAGATACAAAGATGCTTTTACTCTCTGACAAATTTTGGAAGGAGTTACCTCAGCAGAACCAAATCAGTGCTCCTCAAGGCTGAGCAAGGACAGTTGAGAACAAGCACCAAAATGTGGTGGCATCTCAGCAGGGTGAATTCCGGCAGCTCCTGACTGTGCCTGTTCTTTCAGAAGAGCCCCTTGGTGAGCTGTGGCTGCCGTGGTGCTCTCTCCAAACCCCTGGGTGTGAAACACACACGTGACAGCTGTGTGCCAGGTGTGTCCAGAGGCTCTTGTGCCAGGACCAGAGACAGTGCTGGTCTGCAGCAGGATACTCTGTCTGCTTTTCATGTTCCTGTGGGAGAATCTGCTTATCTGCCAGCTTCACCTGCACTTGCTTATTTCTCACACAGTCTACTAACCCTTGTTTGTGGGATTCTGAGCCCACAAATGTGTCTGCATTTTTTTCCAAGCGTATCAGCTGTTCTCACTGAGGTGCCACCTAACTCGTGTGCTTTGCTTCTGTCTCCTTTGACCATAACTCTGTTACTCAGACCTCTGTTATGTTACTCTTTGACAATAATTTCAGTAACAATAGAGCTCTACTGACATTGGCTTCCTCTTAAGGGCAGTACTGACCCATTTCATGTCTTAAAATTCAGCAGTGATACATAAAGGCTGCACCAGGCATAAATTAGAATTTTTGTTTCTTTTGAAGGAAAAAATTAGAGAGATATTAATTAGACCTTGATCAATTAAAGTTGGCAATTAACTATTTTTGTTTGTTTGTTTTGAAATCTTAATATTAGACTGCTAATGTATTACAGTGTTTTTTATGAGGGGAAATTTTAGTATTTTCCATCTGTTGCTCTCAGAATTTTGGGTTTTGAATTGATATTCTCACACAAATGTAAGATGGGGCTCTGATGCCTCCGATATCAGAGTCACACAGTTTGTGATGGAGCTAAGGAAAGTGATTTCAGGTTATTCTTGGTAATCTTGAGAGATATCACTCTACTACTTTATGCCTAAGCCATCCAACTGGGAAAGCTATGTATAAATCAAGATCACAAGCAAAGTTAAATGATGCCTCAGTGGGTATATTCTGTGCAAAAACTTATTTTCTGTATTTTATCTTTCCTTCAGATGGCTGTCCTAGTAGACAGTCACACTGGGATTTCATTTTACATGAAAAGAGAAAATAACTTTTACTGAAGGACTCATTTTGACTTAGCCTTGCAAATCTGCAAATTTTAGACCTCAAATGTACTGAAATCGGGAAGATTGATCTTGCAGAAGCCAATGTTATAACCTCAAACCAATTGATATGCTGTTTGCTGTGTCCTCTGGCCAGGGACTAAAATGAGTCACATGTTTGTTTTAGTGCATCTTTTAAATGTTTTATCATGGTTATTGAACCATGCATATGATGTTTTGATAAGCGAAGATTTTAGAAATACTTTAAAGACTGATTTCATAGCTGATAACTAATTTTAGTGATTTTAGTCAGAATTTATGTATTATGGTTAAATTTATCCAGGTTTTCAGCCATTTGTCTAAAGTCAAAATTAGGAGGAAAGGGAGGAGTCGAGCCACAGCAAGTTCTGCAAAGTTAGTTTTGTTTTATTGTCAGGTAAATACCATAAACCTCATATAGTATCTGATTCCACAAAAAGATTTCTATGGGAGAGGGTTTTTTTTCTGTCATTTCTTATTGTATGTTTTCTTTTTGTTGGGGTAATGTGTTTATTCCCTTGTTGTGAGTGGGACCGAATCCTCTGTTCTCAGTATGGTTAAGGGTTGTTGTGGGGGCTCAAAAGGATGGATGCTTTTGAGGTGCAGGACCTATTGGCCTCTGGGTACCTTTTCTCCTCTGATTCAGCACAGTTAAATGTTAACAATGCCTCCTGGGAAAGGGAAAAAATAGCCTTTCTGCTTAGCTGGTGCTGTTGGAGCATCTGTTTTCCTTTTATATTTATTGTATATTGTGACACCACAAAATAGATCTATAAACAGAGTGGATATTAGTAGGAGCTGTCTATGTGTGTTCGTATGTCCTCATGTGTGCATTGAATAAGAATTTTTCCCAGAAATAAATTAATTTTTGTTACATTGAAATATTGGCAGAGGAAAAAAACAGCAGAGACTTTAACCCTCTAGGGTGCTGTCTGTCTACATGTGCGATCTCCCTCTGAAATGCCCTGGGCTAAGCAGAGCATATCATAGTGGGGGAAGCTAGAATAGGCAGCAGATCTTATTCCTGTGCACAAACCTGACATTTTATATCCCAGATGGTAGTTTTATGGGCCATTATGATGCTTCAGACTGACTCAATAGGTGAAATGAAAGAATGAAAA
The DNA here is from genome assembly GCA_013399835.1 of Leptocoma aspasia. Classification (NCBI taxonomy): domain Eukaryota; kingdom Metazoa; phylum Chordata; class Aves; order Passeriformes; family Nectariniidae; genus Leptocoma; species Leptocoma aspasia. The sequence continues at coordinate 1,239,529 of VXAX01003646.1, forward strand.
TAGTCCTATTGCCAAAAAAGAAAAAAAAAAAAAGAAAAAGAAAGAAGAAAGGTTGATTTGGGAGCTCAAGAACTGGCCCTCAATAGGGTTGAGTAAGTCACAGACCAACTGCTGTGATTTATGTGATAGTACAGTGTGATTACCTTTCCCCTGGATCATTAAAGAGTCTCTGTGGGTGGTGATGTGCCAGTTACTGTTCTCAGCTGGAAGGAGGATCAGCAATAAACAGCCAGATGGGGGGAAAAGAGGAGAAGGAAATTCTTAATCAGAGCTGAATTTTTAGATTAAACCTGCACAGATTTTAGGTCAAATAAAAAAGTGCTTACTTTCTTAAGCTCAGGAGCTTCAGTTGTCTTTCTTTGTAGCAGCAGGATGCAGGAGATCTGTCACCCAGCTTTAAGTCCTTGTCAGCAGTTTGCAGAGGTCTTGAGCAAGCTGTAGCTGTGCCAAGTACAGTTGTGCCCAGCCCCCCCATGAGCATGTATCCAGCCCCACCATGAGCATGTCTGCAGCAGAGGGTTTGGGTATGTGTGTGTCACAACTGTTCCATGGGGTGGTGGAGGAAGTACCCAGGATGTGTGGGTAGGTCGGCATCTCACTGCTTGGCCTTTTCAGTGATGAAAGTTTAAAATTAAATCAGATTAATTTCACTGTGACAGGACTGCAGCTTGTATTTGACACTAACTCATGGCATCTATCTGCTACTGGTTTACTTCTAAACTGGGCTTAGAAAGAAAAGCTTCCACAGTCACTACGGATCTCCTTAAGCTGTACCCTTTTTTTGTATTGAATATCTCCAAAGGCAAAGACTTCAAAACTTCCCTGGGAAACTTGTGCTGGTGCTCAGTCATCCTCACAGAGAAGTGTTTCCTGATGTTCAGATTATGTTTCAGCATTTCAGTTTGTGCTGAAACAGCTTGCTTCAGTTTGTGACTGTTGCTTTTTTTCTTGTCACTGGTTACTACTGAGAAGAGCCTGGTCCATCTTTGTACTCCTTAGGTGTAAAAGGTGTCCTCTTTGCGCTCTGCCTTCACATACTTACACATTTCAGTCCTCCTGAGCCTTCTCTTCTCCAGGCTGAAAGCTCCGTCTCTCTCAGCCTTTCCATACAGGAGAGTTGCCACAGTCCCTTCATACCATTGTGGCCCTTTGATGGACTCTATCCAATATGTCCATGTCTTTCTTATAGTGGGAAGCTCAGAACTGCACACAGTATTCCAGGTGTGTCATCCCCAGTGCTGAGCAGAGGGAAGGGATGCTTGCCCTCCACTTGCCCTAGGCAGCCCAGGATACCACTTGCCTTTTGTGTGGTAAGGGCACATTGCAAACTGAGTTGTGCTTTTTACTTAATTTTGGTTTTGAAGTTCGCAGTCACGTAGCAGTAATCTGTGCTCCAGAGGCCTGGGGTGTGCTGAGCTGGCTGAAAGCAGATCCTGCAGCTTTTGAACACTTTTCATTGCTTCAATCTGCTCTCCTACTCCTCAGTTTGCCCTCTGCTATTGCATCTTTTGCAAAGCCTGTCTGTATATTGTCTGCCACTGACAGAAAGGCTGTGCCGCAGTGTAGCAGGTTTTTACATTCAGATCATCAGGATGAGTTTAGGGAGAATCAATGCAGAGGCAGCAAACTGTGAAATCACTATTTAAAAGGACTAATTCCGTGAAAGAATACAGCAAATAATGTTAGAACATTTCCTCTTGAGAAGGCTCTGCCACCTCAGTTTTGCAAGTGGAGTGATCTTTCAAATCACATTGTAACATTTTACACTGAGAATGTAAACCTTCATGCTGTATGCAGTAGTGGATGATAAACAGTACTGAGCCCTTTTTCCTAAAATCTTGTAATTACTTAACACTATGTTTTATATTTTAATGTTTCTAAGCGCAGAGATAATGATTGTATGAAAAATCATTTTTATAACAGTATATAGCATAATAGCCTCTCATATATGTCTTTATGATATCTATGCCATTCAATTAAACTTATAAACCTCTTTACTAATTGATCTCCGTCAGAGATATATCTCTCTCAAATAGACGTCATTGTAATAAATCATGGTTAGAACACCAGACCACAAAAAATGTTTCCTGTGCTTGTCTCAGTGTAGAATTTCAGTGTTACGTGGTTTGTTCTATAGCATCATTCGTAGGGATGCCTGCAAGTCCAGTTTTCCCTCCCAAGAGCCCAGAACTGAAAATACTTGCATCTGGATCAGTGACAGGTCTGAGATTTGCTGCCTTGTGGACCATTAGAGATAGACACTGCAGCTTGCTGTCATTCAAAATCGTGACTCACTATTTCCCAACAAGATAAGGTTTTGGTTTCAAAGTCCCTATATTCAGGAAATGTGAGTCTTAGTATATCTGAATTATTACCTATGGAATATAGAAAGCTTTAAAACTTGCTATTTGTCATTTCCCTCCATCTGAGGCTTTTATGGTTATCTTTCACTACAGTAATAGTGCTTTAATTTATACATTGAGAATTTAAGGAGCATAAAGACCCTAGCCTTTCTGTAAGGCACAAAGCTCTTCTGAATGCTGTCTTGTCCATAGGTTGTATTTCTCTCTCTGCCAGAGATAATCATATCAATTTTCCATGTCTGGTTATTTTTATATTTTCTTATATATCCCATCTTTGTTTTCTTATGAATTTGATATGCTTCTCAAGTTGTGAGATTGATAAAACTTTAAATTTAGGGTTTGAAGCAACTCAAAAGTCACAAAGTCAAGTGTAGGAAATGTAAGAACTGTATGAATATTCTTAGTAGTTTAAAGTGAAAAGCCCATTCATTATAAAGTTGCTTAAATTAGGAGAGGAATAAAACTCAGGGTGAATGAGGCTGGGGACATTCCTCTTTCCTACCGTGTGCCAACTCACGTTTGCATCAGCAGGAACTTTTACTCAAGTCTCTTCAGACAGAAGAAAAAAATGAACCAAATTCTTCTTCACTGTGGATGGAAAAAAAAAAAGGCATTTTATTCTTCTTCCTTTTTAAATATTGCTGTGTACTTCCTTTGCCTTTTACATAGTTCATCCAAATCAGAACATTCAGTTTTGGACTTCTTGGACTGTTTCATGAGTTAATATATTGGTTTTTTTTTCTGGACTTCAAATTTTAACAAAAGAAATTTTTTAACTTCAAAGGAAAACTCCATTTATCATAACCAAATCTGATGCTATACAGTAAGGTGTCTTGCTTGATTGTCTCTCTTTTGGAGTTGGACAGTCTTCTGGAAAATTAGTTATTTACACAGTCCTCACAGTGGCAGACAAATCCTCACTCCTGAAACTCCTGACCTTGCTGGAGAGTCCTGCATCACTCTGAACTGAAAATTGTCTCTGTTGTCTGAGCGACACTATCATTCAAATTTCTGACCTAAGTCAAGTAAAGTCTTACTTGAATAATGGATCTTATCAGTATTGTTGTTTATATTTGCCTTATGCAGTGCAAACAGGTACATGGCATGAAAGAGAATTAAGATTATGTTTATAGATTACTACAAGCCTTTTAAACAATATATGCTTAGGACCTGATCCTGAACTATGAGTAATTTTGCAGAGGGTCCTTACCTGGACAAGAAATGCAGATTATGAGTTTTAAGTGGAGCTGCTTAATCCATTCCCTACTTACAGCTGAGCTATACAGGGGGCTGCTGTTGGTTCTCATGAACCTTAGCAATTTGCTTAGATCTGCTTTTTAGCAGACCTTATAGCAGACAATTTTCACCCCCAAATCTCATCTTCTGTCTCTTAAAAATCATTTTTCTATCTTTATAGTGACAGAGGTCTAGCAGGGAATGGGGACATTGTATCACTTTGCACAGTAACAGAGGAAAGGAAGAGGAATCATCTATAATTTGTTTCTCCATCCAGGCAAGTCAAGCTAAGTTATGATGAGAGCGGTGCAGCAGTCATGATCACCTACTGTTTTATAGCTGATGTGATTGTTTTTATGAAGCCTATAACATTTTTAACAGTGCTGTTGTGCTGATCATCGTTCTTGTCTCAGCAGAACAATATTACTACAGTCAAGTTAATTCAGCTTGCAGACAAGGCATGCTGCTGACAGAATGTGAGAAGAAATCTCACAGAGAACTCTTTTCCCTTATTCAGATGTGGTCAGGGGACAAGAGAGTGCAGGGACACTGATCGGTTGGTCAAACCCTTCAATGAATTATTCAAAGATTTTTTCTTATCCTTTTGGCAAGGTGACGAACAGTTCTGCCACATTTCAGACAGATAGCAACCTGCCATTTAGCTTGACTCTTCAGCTGTTGTTATTCACACAGTGTCTGGGTGAAGGGCACAAGCATGGATAAAAATAAAGACTGGAAGTAAAGGTTTGGGTTTTTTTCCCCCATTGATCACTCTGAATTCTTCAGAGTGCTGCTTTGCAGAAGGTCACACGGGAGTCAGCACAGTGCTGGCTACAGCAGCCCCCCAGCAGAAGGAAAAGGCAGGTGGTTGGCAAAGAGAGGGCAGACAGTGCATCTCCCATTCTTCCAGCTCCTTAGCACAGGGTTTTTCTGCTTATGTCCTACGGGCCCTCATTTAACTGCTTTCTTGATTACTCCTGTTTCTCATCTGAATCGCAGCAGAACATGAGTCGTAAACAAATGAGTAACATCCTCCTAGCATGTGGTGAGGTCAGGTGCTGCTGTGTTGGTGGCCCTGCTGAAAAACTTTCCTATCTTCTACAACTCCCCACACAGCCCAGTGATCTTTAGCACTGTGATAAGAGGAAAGATAAACTCAGCCTACTTCTCTGGTCCTCAGATATTGCTCATGTCACCTGACTGTCTCCCTACTTATTCCCTCCTGTTGGGAGGAAAGAGGTAAAAGTAGATTTGGCGAGAGTAGTTTTTGCCCAAAGTGACCTTGCAGTTTAGAATGCTAAAAATGTTGGTGTGGGAAAACTCCATTTATCATGCCTAGTGTTGTTCATCCTCTGCCTGTTTTGAGAAGTAGAATTCCTGTGTAGGGATAACACACAGGAATGTGATATGCTTGAGGTCAGAAAAGCACAGCCTTGAGATAAACTGTGTGTGCGAAGCCCTTTGATGTATTGGAGAAAACTGGGGACCCTGGCCCCACTGTCTGCTAGGATGAGCTGAGCCTAACGGAGCCTGTGTCCTGCTGTGGCTCTGCCTGCTGGCATTGCTAGTTAGGTAATTGTGGCTGTATTCTCACAGCCAGAGAGAAATTTTAGAGATAATAAGTGAGTTTTTGAAGAAGAAATGTAAACAATAGTTAAGTTTACAGACAGTGTCCTTGGAACTGCGTTAGCTGAAGCCACCAATGGAGTCAGATAAATTACCATAAGACCAATCAGCTAATGGCAACTATCAGTGTTATAAAAGTAGTGTGTTTCAAATAATCTTTCTCTTCATATTGTCACAGTTAGCTGGTGAGTTTCTGTCTCGCTCTCTAGCTTGACTGCGACAGGTAATGACATAAATTTACTCTTTGCATTTCAGCTCTGTTTTGGTGGTCACCCTGGTTACTTGTATCTGTTGATTTACACATCTCCTTTTTACTTTGATGATACCTTAGAACTTTTGGTTCAAAGTCAGTGAAGTTAGACTGGTTAAAAAAGATTCTTATTTTCCTTATTCCTTTTTCTGCAGTGTGACCTCCACCATTTTTGCTTACCACCATCTGCCTGCTGCTGACTTAAATAGAAGTCCAGTGTATGCTTTGACAGTTGTCCTGGTGTTTTGGTCCCAGGAGACATTTTAACATACTTTTTTTTTTTTTTAGTTATTTTTTAAATCAGAGTGTTACTTAGTCTAATAAAGGATATTAATTCTAAAAAAGGGGAAAAAATAGACAAGCCATATGAACCTTGACACAGATCGAATTCAATGTCCTGGAGGAAGGTGAAGAGGAAGCTACTGTGTTTTTCTCTTGCCCTTCATCTTCTGGGAATTATTGCTGGGAAAACTTGCCACTTTCTGAAATTCATCTGGGCTTAGATTTTGCTGCTTTTGCTCTCTTTTCTGTAACAGCTGTTTGGAAATGGGTGTTTAAACAAACTGAGAACTCTGGCCTACAAATAAAAGCACTAGGTTTTCAGCAGATATAGAAAACTGTTTAGCAAAACAGCCAGAGTCCAGAACTGGTAATGCCTGTGGATTTTACTTGGCTTTGCAAATAATTCCTGAAGGCAAAAGTGTTGATGTAAGTATTTCTTAGTCTAGGCTAACACAGAAGGCAGAAGAAATCTAAGAAATCACCCAAAGTTTGGTGATTTTTCAATTGAAATGGATTCCACTAGCTGCACATGCAGAGAGTTGAAAGTTTTAATGGGGATAGACAGTCTTGTAATATTTTTCCCTATGTGAGGATTATGCTGTTGACAAGGACAGCAAATTGTCTGGTCCTTTAGTGGAGATTGAGGTGTGAAAATGTTTGCACTGATTTGCTTTTTAAACAATTGCATGTATAGAAATGCCCATGAGCATTTCTGGGCACATGCTTAAAAGGAGTTTTAAAACCAGCAATGTATAACCGGCAACATAAAATACCAGGCTGAACTCTTTTGTTTACACCGAGTGAGATCTAAATAGCTAATGGACACTGTGGGAAGAATGAGGAGGAAACTTCTGGGTTTGGCTGGTACTTTCTTCCTTTTACCAAAATAAGCTCTGACATCTAGGCCTGAGTTTGAACGAACAACTGCTGCATGACTGCCCTACCAGTTTCCAAGTCATTTATTTTAAAGTGCTCTAGGATACTTGGAGTATGAAAGGTGTCACAGAAAAGCAGACTTTATTTCATTCTGTTCGACACGTTGTTTTTGAGCTTACTATGCTATAAGGGTACACAGAGATTTTAAAGTTTACTGAAGGCCTTGCATGTGTTTATGCAAAAAACACCCTGTGTTATAGCTTGGAAAACTGAAAATAAATGAAATATGAATCTCCAAGCAACAGGTCCTTTCTACTAATTTTTAAGACTCAAAATTTCCTAGTTATCATCCCATTAGCTCCCATTAAAGTCTAACAACCTTTTTAAAGTTGAAGACTCTATGTCCATTTACATTATGTGTTCCCCTATGAGGTTACTGCTTAATGATTTAATGAACAGAGGCCATATTGGAGGGTAAACTTGCTGCATTCCGTTGTATGAGAACTTTACTTACTTTTTCCATATACACAGTTGTATTCTGGAATATACTTTAAATGTGCCTATATAAAATACTTGTAGATATGTGTTGCACATGTATGGACCTAGCTGTGGGACACACAAGAAGTATGCCTTGGACAGAGTGCATTAATGGCACTAGAGATCTCACCCTCACACTTTTATTTTGCCAGGTCATGGGGAGCCTGAAGCTATGGATCTAATATTCATGCTCATGGTTCTAGGAAACTGTTCAGCCCTCTCACCTCTGGTTGGTTTTGCTGGCAATCCATATCAGGAACATCTGGCCTCTAATTGGCTTTGATGTGGGTTTTCCTGAGCTTTCAGCATATGGCTTTGGAAAGGCCATTGTTCTCTTTATTAAAAGAACCTGGTTGAAACAAAGACTCATATCTGCCACAGACTGAGAATGAAAAGAGAGAAAGAAAAGTTGTATCCAGCCTGTGAACCAGATGAGTAACTGTTTTAGTTTGTCAAGGTTTGCAGAGTCCTGAGGAAGTCAGAGGTGAGCAGGGATTCTGGCTTCAAGCCCAGTAGAACAATGGGCGCCTCTGTGACCACAGGCAGCTAGTTAAATCTCCCTGTCCCTTGCCTGGTCCAACAGGAAAACTGGATGAAAGACAAGACCTGGTTAGATACCAGATGCTGTTTCTGAATGGAATTATCCAAGGGGAGGTAGATGCAAACAACTGTGCTTTTACAAAAGGCCTCATGCACTCTTATCAGAATGTTATCAAAAGTGATGTGTGAGGCAGACAGCTATATCTCTTAATTCATTACTGTGCTGCCATTTGAAAGTCTTCTATGATCTTGGAAGTGTGATGCTAGACAGGATTTTTCGTAGTGCTTTGTTTTTCCTGCAAGTGTTTCCAGAGCTCAGTATACGGGAAGGGGCAGAATTTATTTGTGAGTCTCATAAAACAGATTTTGTATCTATTTCCTTCTTTGTTTCTAAAGTGGAAGACATGCTTGACATCTGTAGGGGAAGAGATGTAGGTGATGTAAATATTGATTTGTCTAAGGTTCTGTTTCTGATGACTGTGTGACAGAAAAGGAGAGCAGGAGGGGGAAGATTCAGTGACATAATTAAGGTGGTAGAGCACAACTGCTCTCCCAAATCGGGGGAAAATTTCTGTGGCAGAGAAACACTTTTTATGTGGCAATGTGACACATTGCCAGCAATTCCACTATTGAGGAGTAATACTTGTGCACCACCTGAGTATCTCAAACGTGCATGGCTACAAAAGTGAACTGTTTGTGGGTCTGTGTCCAAAGCATGTGGACCTGGTATGCGTGGCCTAATTGTTTTCATTGTCTAGGATTGTGTCTAGGATTTTTATTTTTTACAGGATTTTTATAATAGTATGTGGAAATCTATATTAAAGACAACTAACAGGTGGATGGTAATTACTGATTAGAAGGAGGTTGGAAATGTAAAATATAATATGAAGCATGTACCAAGGGATGGGAAAGGAGGGCTGCTTTTGTGCAGAAGGGGGTTCAATAGTCACATGTGAAGTCATGATTTCATTGTTGATGTGAATTTTATTTGAAACTCTTGTGGGCCTAATTTCCTCCTCCTCTTTTAGAAGGAGTCCTGACATGATAAAGTTTGACATGGCACAAAGTGAATTGTGGCAAAACCAAGGCTGTGCAGTAGAGAATGATCATTCCTAAAAGAAAGGATAAAAAAAAATAGTAAAATAATCTCTTTCTATGCTGAAGCTGATCCTTCAAGAATTTGTATGGATGAGGAGAGTTCTCCACTCTGGAAATATGAGGAGGAATTCTGGGGTTTTGTTTTTGTTTTGTTTTGTTTTGTTTTGTGGTTTTTTTTTTGGGTTGGTGGTTTTTTGTTTTTGTTTTTGTTTTTGTTTTTGTTTTTGTTTTTGTTTTTGTTTTTGTTTTTGTTTTTGTTTTTGTTTTTGTTTTTGTTTTTGTTTTTTTTTTTGTGGGTTTTTTTTGTGGGTTTTTTTTTTTTGTATTGTTGTATTTTGGTTTTGTATTTGCTTATAGTTTAGAGAAACCACCAGGAGTCCTCTGCTGACTAAAAGCTTTCCTTTATTTATGAAAGTGGATCATGATTCCTGATGCAGATCTTTCACAACACAGTTGAAACTGTGTGGAATTTGGTAGTTTTGTTAGTGGGTTTTAAATTTTTTTTCTTTTTTCTCTGCCAATTTATCCTGGCTTACAAGGTGTTTTGTTTTGGTTTTTTGGCAACATTCACTTTAGGTAAATGCAATTTACAGACAGAAATTTACAATGTTTTCCATCCTTCCTATCTTTCTTTACTTGCCTCCCAGGACTTTGCTTAGGTCTCTCAGCTGGCTGTCTTTTCCCACTGTTTGTTGGATTATGGGAAGAGAAAGCATCCATACCTGAAGTATGAGATCTAGTCATTATAAGCACACTGCCTTTGTAGTATAAATGATATATAATGCTGTTTTATTTAAACAACAGTGACAAGATATTCTCACTGAGTCTCCCAGTGTAAAACGATCTACGTTTCCACTGAAATACAGCTTCTTTAACTTTCTCCATCACTGCAGCTTTTGTTAGGTTGCTTCCTGATGCTTCAAGTTTCAGTCTCCCACCGTGCTGCAAGCAAGCATTACAATTTCTTCTACAGCCACTTTTAAATTCTGGGCAGCAGATCTGCCATCTGCAGTCCATCTGCTGGGTCTAATACCTAAGAAACAGACTTCAACCATGAACAGCTAACCCCCACAAATTGTCAGTAATGAAGAGTCCATCATAATCACTAAACATGTCAAACACCTGCATAAGCAAGACAATGAGGGAATGACTTTTGCAGTAGAATGAATATAGGATTAGATGGAGCGTTACTTGGGGTCTGGATGGGAATATTTGTTTACAATGAAAAGGGCAGTCATTGTGGCACATTTCCTTGCAGCAAATAATCAACCCTGCAAGTCACAGAGAAGCACACATCCCATTTGGCAGCAGTTTTCCTAAAGAACTGAGTGTGATACTTAAAACCTGGAGAGTTTTTTATGGGCTTGTCCATGACCATGCCATAAATACATGCAGAATTACAAAGAGGTCCTACTTTGATGAATGTCCTCAGTTATTTACAACCTGAACTGCAGGGATGGTGCAGCACAGCTGCTGTTGCACTATCCCTGATAACCATGACACACTTAAAGCATTGTGGGATTTTGTTAAGTAACCTTACTATGTCTGCTGTGCATATTTTCCTTTGCTTGAGCTGCTTGAGAGGGCACATGGTCACAACACTTCATTGCTCTGCCAGAGAGAACTCCATTATTTTCAGGCTGCAAAGAGAGGGAGTGAGCTGAGATCACGAGGTACAATGTCTTTGCTATAAATCCCGAGGACCAGTGTTAAGAGTGCCTCCTCTTTCTGTCACAGAACTGGAATCCTGTGTTAATAAAACTAGAAGCATGTTTGTTTAAGACCCTGTCATGTGCCATAGAGTGTGTTTCCACAGAGTACTACTTCTAGCCGGCCACGGCAAAGTGTGTCCAGTTCCTGCAACAGCTCCAGGTAAAATGTTACTGCAGATACATTGCTGGAAGCTTTAATGAAAAATACCTCGAGGATGGTACAGAAAGAAGAAGAAATTAATTGGCATTAAAAAATATGAAGATAACCAGGCAGAATTGTACAGATGAACTGCTTATTTTACGGAAGGAAAGTAAGATACACAGAAAGTGGGAATGAGACTTTGGATGTTAGCAGATTGTAGCTTGTGCCCTGGGGATGAGGTTTGTGAGCCTGATGCAGAAAGTGATGGGAAATCATAGAAGGATGATAACAAGAAGAATGACCTACAGTGAACTTCTGGCTTAGGAAGTCAGACAGAAAGGCTTCTTGAAGAAATAGAAGGTGCTATGCCCTTAGGAAAAGATCAAAATGTTTAGCAGTTGAAGCTGTAATACTACAGAGTTGACGTCAAGAAAAGAAAGAGTTTCCCTCCCCTTCTGTTATGGTTTTCTCTTGTTGCAGATTTTGTTTGTTCAGGGTTTTTATATTTAAATTGAAAAAGATACACACACACACACACACATCATATTTATTGTATTAAAATATCTGTATAATATAGCATATATTATACACACACTTACAAACCTAAATTTTCCCATAGACTAGAAGGTATCTGGATTTGCTGAGAAAAAATTATATTCTGGTCACTTTCAAAGTGGGGAGTGGTAGTGAAATTGGATATAATGCCAATGGCAATGAGGAGATGCTAAAGCCATCCATGTCTCTAATTCTGAACAGACCTAATGGAAATATAGTCCTTGTACCAGGATGGCAGAAGCTATTGTTCCATGCAGGAGTTCAGCAGGACACCAAATACGGTTCCTTAAGAAACATGCTGTGGATTCATCAACACCTTGCTAAAACCAAGATGTTTTGGATGGATGTTTTTATTATTATTTAGGTTTCCAAACAGATTTGTAAACTTAAAGAAATTCTCAAAAATAATTTCACATAGAAAGAGATCTGTGAATCTGGGAACACTGGAAATTTAAAGCATTATTTCATTTTTCTTCTCCATCTCTGCAAGGTTATTGTTGAAAACAAGTTGATTTCAACTGAATGTTGGTTTTGAAGAGTCGCCAGCTGTGTAGCATTTCAGCAACAGTGGAGATGAGACACCAGTCAAGATTATATATCTCTATAAGCCTATATTAATATAATTCTAACACATTTGTTGTCAGTCTGTTTTCACCTGCAGCCCTTTAAGAATTTTTTGAAGCAGTTGTCAGCCCTTACAAAGAGAATTCAGTCCTAGTGACAGTGATTTGCCTTTTCTTGATTGTCTTTCACTAACTCTGTAAGAGTGGACAGAGGTCCTCTCTGTGGTTTATACACTGAGAGTGACTGATCTAACCTAAAATGAATCAGATTTGTGTAGTGTGTCCCAAGAAATTATTTTATCACTCTTTTTCAATGATCAGAGATCAGCCTTCAGCCTTGTGATGTGTAACAGTAGACAGATTTCTGAAATTTTACATTAAACTGGTAAATTGAATGACATGTATTTCTGGGGTTTGCACTGCATATATTTTGGGTAGCCAGAGGTGATGAAAGTAGAATAAAAAAGGTTCTACTCTTAGTTGCTAGCTTCAACTCAGGATATTTGTGTGTACTTAGCAAAGAAGTTGATTTACCTAACAGTGTTAGGATGGGTTAGTCAGCATAGTTGTTGTCCTATATCCAGTAGTATCATTGCACTTATGAGCCTGTCACTGCTTTAGTTGTTAGGCTCCCATCTAAAGGTTTTAAATGTGGATAAATGATGTAGTTTAGACTGGAAATTGGCACACAAAGATGGATGTTCTCTTTTTAAGGGCCTGATCAGGTTTCTGGGCCTCCCTGCTCATTTGTGACTTTGATTTTTTCTTTTTTTTTTTCCAGATTGTTAATCTATGCTAGTTCTGAGTACATACGTTGTAGTCTTGTCACCTGTTGACAACAGAAAGTTGGCTACCAATTCAAATTATCTGGTCTCTGGAAAATAAAAAACTATGGTCTTCTTTTTATTTTTGTTGAGCTCGTGTGAATGATGCTAACATCATATATAGGAAGGTTTATTTTTCTCTCAACCTCTGTTGTTCTGTTTCGTATGCTTTTACCTCCAGAGGACCTCCAAATCAAGGCAATGTTGTCAAATTTTGCATGGGATTGAATGAAAACAATATATCCTTTGCTACTACTTAAGCAAGTTGACTGAATTTCAGGTTCATTAAATAAGGTGCACAGATGCCTGTCCAGGGTATTCCACTGGTAAGTCTTTACCAAGCTAAGCTGAATTAAAACCAATAATGTAGCAATTTAGAGAGGAAGTATTCATATAAAAGCCAGGAACATTCATTCTCCTTAAGCTTGTTTTTAAAGTAGAGTTTAAAAACAGAGCCTTTAGAAATCATAAAAAATGTGTCTTTGTCTTTGAAGACAATTTGAAAAAATTGTCTTCAATAAGCCATTCATCAGAAATTGTTGTGTTGGTATCTTTTTTTTTTGTTGTTGCTACTGCTTCTATTTTATACATCACTTTTGGTTCAGAGTGGAGGTTTTTACTCTTTTGGCTTTTGTTATACTTTTTAAAGCTAGTTCAAGAGTAACCCTTCCCTCCCTTTTCTGCTTTCAAACATTCTTTAAAGAAAATGTCACCCTGTAACATGACTACAGTATGAACTTGCAGTCCAGATTCATTAAGCCTCTGAAAGAATGTGCCAGAGTATAGGGATAAAGGTCTGAGTCTTTGCAGCTGGAATGGATGGATTGATTTTTTTTTTTTTT